>JAJDMY020000562.1:0-24033 GCA_022345705.2 Sabuloglossum arenarium | reverse complement strand
AAAAAAAACCCCCCACACCACCGCTAACACCCTTCCCCGGTCACAGCGCCTCCTCCCCCACCTTCGCCTCCCTAATCTCCCTCCTCAACTCCGCACGCCTCTCAGCATCCAGGCCCCCCCTCGGTTTCCTGAACCCCTGGCTTTACACCCAAGGCCGCGCCGGGCTCAATGACATCACGCTCGGCGGCAGCATCGGCTGCATCGGACGCGACATCTTCACGAACCTCACTTCGCCATTCGTCCCGTTCGCGGGCTGGAATGCCACGAAGGGTTGGGATCCGGTGACCGGGCTGGGGACGCCGAATTTTGGGAAACTGTTGCAGATTAGTACGACGAGTGGGGAGTATTTGGGTTTTTGAAGGTGATTTTAGGGGGTGGAACTCTGTATAGGGAGAGATTGTAAACCCTAGCTCTTGTTGTGCAGGGGGGCATGAGAAGATTTTCTTTCTCTTTCTCGTTTGCAAATCGTCAGTTGCATCGTTCGGTCGTCGTTTTTTCACGGATTTCCAAGATACTTTACTTCATTGGTGGACCTTGTCTTTCCATTGTAATGTAAGTTAGGTAATTCACAATGGGAAAACAAAGTTCATCTGATAATCTGCATGCATTTATCGTGTGGGTTGTGTTGAACGAGTGAGGAAGATAAAAACCAACTACCTACTTCTTCCCGGGAAATTCTCCTCGCGGTGTTTGGGGTTTTACATGATGGGTATCTTATCTCTTTTATAGGCGCTATTGCTCTCTGAGACAGTGAGTCGATCAAGACTTTGAATGTCGGAATAGGCAAGGTGTTCTATATTCTATCTAGCCTTATTCATATCTCTATGAACGAACACCTCACCAACAGAGCAGATAGTGGTAGTACGGTAAACTTTTCATCATATCTTCGAGCCTGCCGCATCCCTCTTCCCGCTCTCGCCCTCCTCCTTACCCCCCGCCATCAAAATCCCCACCACAAACTCCACCGCCTCCCTCAACATCTCCCCCGTCATCTCATGTCCCACGTCCTCAAAGACCTTATCCTGAAACTCCACACCTCCGTCCTTAAACCAGCCTGTATCTTCATCGACAGCGCACTTGAGGAATTTTATAAAGGGTTCTGAGCAGGAGTATGGAACGAGTTTGTCTGCGCCCCCGGAAAGATTCAGGATTTTTTTGTGCGAGAGGTGGGATTGGAATAGGGGGGTTAGTTTTTGGATTTCCTTGTCGGAGGGGGGGCGAGAGGGATCGTTGTTATTATCTAATTGGCTCATTAGAAAACCAGCCGGATCGTACTTCTCCACCGCGTTGACGAGGGAGGTTGGGAAGTCGGAGGAGCCGATGAAGGATGCACCTGGGGGGGACGTGGAGGTCCAGCTTGGGCGTTTGGATTTTGAGGCCCGGTGGGACATTAGGCGGGTGTAGTCGGGGCAGCCGATTATTATGATGGCACCAGAGACGCTGGGTTCGTGGAGGAGAGAGAGCCAGGCGGCGTGGCCGCCGAGCGAGATTCCGAGGACGAGGTTGTTGGTTATGGGGGGTTGCGGGGAGAGGTAGGAGGGGAGGTAGAGCATTAGGATGGAGGCATCGAGGGCGGTGCCGTCTATTATTATTTCAGCATTAAATGTGCAGCTCTGGAACGGGATACACATACGATAAATCGACAACATGTCCAACGCATGTGTCTCATTCCCCTCCCTCCACGCCTCATTAGCCATCGGTGTCAGTTCCCTCGATCCATGATTCCGCTGATCAAACGACACTGCTACCAACCCTCTCTTGGAATTCCCCGCTCGTCTGTCTTTTAGACGGGCGTTCCAGTCTGAGACTATGGTGGCGGCGACGGGCTCCATGTGGGCGCGGGCGTTGAGTCGAGGGTGCAGGAGATAGAGGCATGTTATAGAGGTGGTGGAGGAGGGGAGCTCGCGGAGACCATATATGTTGGCTAGGAGGCCGGAGATTGAGAGGGTGGTTTTAGAGATTGGAGGAGGGGGAGAAGGGGTGACCATTGTTGTGGTGGTTTCCGAAAGTTAGGGGCGTGGTTAAGACCTAAACATTTGCTTAGTTAGCAGAAGCGATCTATATATCCACTTAAATGAGAAACATCAGCTTCTCTTTAAAACAGAATCCTTCTGCTATATCTTTAGACTTACTCCGAATTGTACGAGGTACCCGATCTCCAACAGGGTGGGGCATACTTGGAGTTCCCCACCTAGCGCCTGCCGCTTTACTTACTGCCGTCGAAGGCTCACCGCCGCTATTAGCCTACGTGTAACTTCACTTGCTGTGGCGTTGTGCGGCATAATTGACATCACCACGGCAACCTTAGCGTCATGGCGCCCCCAGCCTTTGGGAATTACTTGATCTTGGTCCAACTCCGTTTTGCTCCACCACATCCAAATTCTCCATATCAATTGACTGATGTTTCTGTGCAGCCGATATACTGTCTGAAACTCTACGGACACGTGAGTTCCGGACTAAAGGAATCCTATGACTTCGGAAGCGAACTTTATCGACTCTTGTTAGGACTGGGCCGTCCGCTCATGAGACCCGAAAAGCATGCCTTCATCCGTGGCTCCAGAGGTAGTGCAGAAGACCACGTCAGACGAATCTGTATCAACGCAGTCGCGAAGTCCACGCACTGAATCTCCCAAGTTGAATGGTGCGGTGCACACGTCAGACTTGAACGACGAGAATGTCTTACGATACTCTAAAACCGAGTCTCCTATTCAAATGTCAAACAATAGCTCGCCATATACACTCAAGAATGGAAACATTTTCAACATGAGGAATCATGAGAGACCTCACCAAGTTGCGCGTTCAGAAGGTTGGCGGAATAGTGGAGTCGTTCAGCCTGTAACTCCAAAGACTCGCAAGTTCAGTGGACAAACAGAGTCAATTGCAGTAGGCAAAGTCTTGGATACGCCCGAGTCGACTTCCCAACGGGTGGTCAATATCACCGAAGATCCAGGGAATCCGCGTAACAGATCAGACGTCCGCCCAAACATCAGCGGTAGTCTCCCGGATCCCGCCCTACCTGTACCCTCCGCAACTACTGGTACTTCGACACCACCCGGACGCCGCAGCGTACAGTTCGCTCGCCCAACACTTACTTCAGACCAAATTGATACCACATATTCGCGACGAGATTCTTCGGAGGCTGACGACATGGAGGCTCCAGTTAAGGAGCGCGGCAAACACTCCAGCATATTGCACAAGCTGCAGAGAGCGCTCGCTGGGGCTACCGGGCTGCAGACACACGGAAGAAGCCAAAGCGGATATACGATTGGTGGAAGCTCTGTCGACGAGAGTCCGTCAGGTCCTCTTTCACCGGCATCGGAGAGAGGGGAACCTGGGTACAACAGCACTCTGGAGGAGGAGGCAGCTGATGCAGATGCCGAAGAGAGTGCAGGGGATGAAATTGGAACAAGCCAAGCGCCGGGAAAGCGAAAGCGTCGTCGGAAAAATGAAGGCACTCGGACGGAGCCCACGACACCTAAATCGGCACCTTTAGATAGCAGCAGATTGCCTGGGCTTGTTTCTCCTGCGGCTTCTGCACCAACTGATGGGTTTCGGCCTCACTTCCCAGCACGGAGGGCCACAATGACAGACATCCCAGAGCAAAGCCACGCTGTTTCTGACGGTGAAGGACGCGATAGGTTAGAGAGGGGCAGTCCTTGGAGGAGAGGAAGCGCATGGAAGCATGGAATCAGGGGCCAAAGTTACAGTGATGCTCGAGGTCAAGCACCTCAGACGCCGGAGGGTCGGAGGCCAAGCAACTTGAGAAGGCTGACGGAATTCGTCGTGGGGTCTGAAGGGGCTGGCGGCTTACCTGTGCCTGCTCCGTGGCATCACTTGGCGGAGCGATCCTCCACCGCTGGTGCGGCAAAATGGCGGTCGATTAAGGCAGGGTTGAAGATAATTGTCCCCCGAAAGAAAGACGAAAGGGTGGACAGAGTCAAGTCTGCTGAGCTGTTAGCGGAGCTTACTGCTGGTGCCCCAGCAGCGCTTATGCTGGCCAGCATGTTCCAACGTGATGAGCATGGCAACAAACGAATACCGATTCTTTTGGAGCAGCTGAAAGTCCGTATTACAAACAGCACATCCACGAACAAGAAGTATAGCTCCAGACATATGCTTTTCAGGATTGAGCTGGAGTACGGGAGTGGCCTGACCAGAATGAAGTGGGTTATCCACCGTGAACTGAGAGATTTCTTCAACCTGCATTCGAGATATAAAGCCCAGGACGTGAGCAACTCTTTCCTAAGTGAACAGCCGCCGCAGCAGAAGCTTCCCCATTACCCGCGAATTGGACTCCCTTATTATTTGAGGGGACGGACAGACAATGAAGACGAGCTAGACGATGAGACTTGCCTGAGTGCTGGTGACGGAGCGGCCAGTACCATGGAAGGACAGGACAAAAAGGCCCGTCGTCATTCCTTTAGTCTCGTCAGACGACGAGCCGGCGCTGAGGCACAAAATGTTGGTGCCACAACAGCATTGGCAGCTCGTGTTGGCGAAATGGCAGGCGCGATTGGAGCCGGAGGCGGAAAAAAGGAGTCATATAGCGAACGTATCCGGAAGGAGATGGAAGCCTACCTTCAACAGCTCATTCGCCAAATGATATTCCGCGCCGATAGTAATCGTGTATGCAAGTTCCTAGAATTATCTGCTCTTGGTGTGCGTCTGGCTGCTGAAGGCAGTTACCATGGGAAAGAAGGATTTCTCATTATTCGCTCTTCTAAAGGACTCGATTTCCGAAGGGGCTGGCATCCTTCCCTGATCAAACAAAGACATTCTCCGAAGTGGTTCCTTGTCAGGCATAGCTATATTGTCTGTGTGGACTCTCCAGAGGAAATGAACATATACGATGTGTTCTTGGTGGACTCTGAATTCAAGGCCGAGACCAGACGGAATCGTCTCCGTGATCAAAAGAGGGCCAGGGATATTGCGAGGAGTGCGAAAGAGAATGCAGCCCACCCTAAGAAACATCACACTATATCTGTTCATAATACCGAGCGGGACGTGAAGCTCCTAGCCAAGAACGACCGGCAGCTGCATCAATTTGAGGATTCTATCAAGTTCATGGCAATGAACACTCCTTGGTCTCAGCAGCATCGGTTTGATAGCTTTGCTCCTATTAGAAAGGGTGTTTTTGCGCAGTGGCTTGTGGATGGTAGAGATTATATGTGGAACGTGTCTCGGGCTCTCAGCATGGCGAGAGATGTGATTTATATCCACGACTGGTGGTTGAGTCCCGAATTATACATGCGACGACCTGCCGCCATCAGTCAAAAGTGGAGGCTGGACAGGCTTCTCCAGAGAAAGGCTTCCGAGGGAGTGAAGGTATTTGTGATCATGTACCGGAATATCAACTCCGCGGTGCCAATTGACTCAGAATATACGAAATTCTCTTTGCTTGATTTGCATCCTAACATCTTCGTGCAGAGATCACCCAATCAGATCAGACAGGGCACGTTCTTTTGGGCACATCACGAAAAGATATGTGTGGTGGATCATACTGTGGCCTTTGTCGGCGGGATTGACCTGTGTTTCGGCAGATGGGATACACCGCAGCATTCCGTCGTCGATGATAGAGGGACAGGCTTCGAGCCATCTGACTCCCCCAAAGATGCAGATCATTGCCAGCTGTGGCCAGGAAAGGACTATTCTAACCCTAGGGTGCGTGACTTTTATGCACTGGACAAGCCGTATGAGGAAATGTATGACCGGGCAAGGGTTCCCAGAATGCCATGGCATGATATCTCAATGCAGGTTGTCGGGCAGCCTGCCAGAGACCTGACAAGGCATTTCGTTCAACGGTGGAATTATATCCTGCGTCAGCGAAAGCCGTCCCGACCAACGCCTTTCCTCCTTCCTCCTCCAGACTTTGTTCCTGCCGATCTTGAGGCCTTGGGCCTCGATGGTACTTGCGAAGTTCAGATTCTACGGTCCTGTTCTCCTTGGTCTATAGGTACAACGACTTTGGTCGAGCACAGCATTATGAATGCTTACATCAAAACCATTGAGGCGTCAGACCACTATGTCTACATTGAAAACCAATTTTTCATCAGCAGCTGCGAGATGGAGGGTACGAAGATTGAAAATAACATTGGCGATGCCCTGGTTGAACGAATCATCCGCGCATCCAGAAATGGGGAAGATTGGCGTGCGACCGTTGTCATTCCTTTGATGCCTGGTTTCCAGAATACGGTGGATAGCCAGGATGGTACTAGTGTGCGGTTAATAATGCAGTGTCAGTACCGGAGCATCTGTAGAGGCCATACATCATTGTTTGGGCGACTCCGAGCCCACGATATTGAGCCTGAAGATTACATACAATTTTACAGTCTAAGGAGCTGGGGGAAGCTTGGCCGGGATAAAATGCTTGTAACCGAGCAGTTGTACATCCACGCAAAATGTATGATTGTCGACGACCGCGTTGCTATCATTGGATCAGCGAATATCAATGAGCGCTCCATGTTAGGGACAAGGGATTCGGAATGCGCAGCCATCGTGCGGGATACTGATATGATTTGGTCTACCATGGCCGATAAACCTTACCTTGTTGGTCGGTTCCCGCATACCCTCAGGGTAAGGTTGATGAGAGAGCATCTGGGCATCGACGTCGACGAGATAATGGAAGAAGAGCGTCGACAGGAGGCAGAACACAAGGGTGGTGATTGGGAAAGTGATATGAATAGGTTCCACAATGGCGATGGCGATACCGTATCTGTCGAATCTCCTACTGTTGATAAGATAACAGAGGACAAACTTGTCAACTCGAAACATAAGCTCCAGGATGAGGTCATTGCTAGATCGGAGACTATGTTCAGCTTCAATCATGATGTGGATTGGGAACAAGCTGATAACCCAAACGTTATAACAACTAAGACGAAGACCAAGGATAAGAGAGTAAGCGGTAACGATGAGCATGAGAAAGACGTTCAAGGCAAAGGCACCGATCTGATGCTCGATGGATTAGACGCTGGCCACGGCCGCGGCAGGGATTCTGCGCTAGTTACTGGTCTGAAAGAGGTTCTTGTGACCAATGTCGCACCTGAAGGGAAGGGAACTCTAGCATCGCCAGACAAGGTCAAGAGGCAAACCCATTCATTACCTCCAACCGGTGACAATCTTGGAAATACTGGAATACCCCCTATGCCCCACCTACCTCGGATGACAACTTCGGAACTGGGGCTCACACCGTTATATCAACTGCCGCCTTTACCAGTCACGGATGACACCGATATTGGTGGATCATCTGTACGGCGGACTCTATCTGAAAACTCAACAGAGAAATGCAACTCTGTTCTCTCCGACATTCGTCGTCCTCATGTTGACAAGGACTGCATGCGAGACCCGTTGAATGATTCATTTTATCTAGACACCTGGCATACAGTTGCTGAAAATAACACCAAACTCTTTAGACAAGTCTTTAGATGTATGCCCGATAACGAAGTCAAGACTTGGAAAGAATACAAGGAGTATGTAGCCTACGCTGAAAGGCTCTCGCAGTTTTATGCTAGCGTCAAGAGTAAAACTAGGATGCAGCAGGAATCTCAAGGCAAGAGCGGACCTCCTGGCATCAACAATGTTGGAGCGGGGGTGGAGGTCCTTAGTGAGAAGTTCTTCGACGTGGAGAAAAAAGTTGTGCAGGCCGGGGGAAAGCTTAACGACGCGATTGCTGGAAAGGATCGGAATCTGCCTATGGGAACCGCACAAGAATGGGCTGAAGGAGCTACCAATGTCCAGACTGAGTGTGAAGGGGATTCCCCGGAGAAAGCCAAGAGAAAGAGTAGCCCTAGAAGCGTCGAATTTAACGAGAAGGCTGCGATGGCACGACCTTCCGATGAGACTGAAACAGCCGAATTCCCTCCCCTTGCTTTCCACACCGAAGGGGGTGACCCAGAAAAGATCGAGCGCAAAGGGGACCCCCTGAATAGAAACTCAACCGCTGGCAGGCGACGCCGCCGCACCACAACCAGGTCGTCGAGGAAATTCCGCGCATCGGATTGTATCATGGATCATGCAGATGCAGAAGAGCTGATGAATATGACGCAGGGCCATCTTGTTGTTTGGCCCTATGATTGGTGGGTTTATTTCCAGACATCATGAATTTAGTTTTCCGCAAGAATGACATAGCTAACAAAGGTGATGAAGGCTCTCGCAGGAGGAATTTGGTGGAAATTGGCTGTATAGTATCGATCAACTGGCGCCGATTGAAATATAGTATGCCTCCCCCCCTGAAGAGGGGAAGAAAAAAAAAAGCTTTGCTGTCGTTGGTCAAGAAGCTAACATTGTTTTCAGCGATTGACCCCTCCATTTGGAATCATATCCATTCCCTTTGTCACATTTGCCCAGCATAGCACGGTCCGGAGGCCTTTTCTCTTTTCTCTTTTCCCTTTTCCCCCTCTCCCTTTCCCCACCACCTTCCAGGCTTCTTCCCTAGCCCCTCTTGCATATGGTTCGGACCCACTCTTGCATGGAAAACACTCTGTTTCATTCAATCAACCGTTGCGATTTTAATGTCCAAGAAAATTTTTTCCTTCCCTTCCTATATGTATGTTTGAGAAGCAAAAGCATTGGTTGCATAGTGGTTTCAAGGCGGGCGGCGTTCTTTTTTCTGAGTAAGATGGTTGGTTTTTTCTTTCTTTCTCATCTTTTTTTAGGTTTTAATATAGTGACGTTTTTTTTTCCCCGATAGTAGTACTTTGACCGTTTCCATTACCGAATTTTTTTTACCTGCACTTTTTCTTGTAGGACAAATTGAATCCCTCTGTATACACACTATTTCACTCGAATTTTCACACAAAGTGACCCCCCGCCCGCTCCCTTTTTTTTTCCCCAGGGATAGGTAGGTTTATCCCTCCCCCTCTTTTTCCCTTGCCCTCGTAAAGTTAGTAGTTGAATTTGATTGGGGTGATTTATGTTCGGTTTTTCTTTTTCTTTTTTCGGTGCACCTATACATGTAGTGAAAAATTGAAAAATGGAAGTGGGTAAATTGAAATACTGAGGGGGGGGGTCGAGTGTTGTTCTATAAAGACGTGTTTTTATGGTTTGTAAGTTTGAGCTCTTAAGGAAAGAGGAGGGAGGAGGGGAAGTCTGATGGCAACTCCAACTCCTCTCATCTCATTCATTCATTCATTCACTCATAAGCGGGTTGGGGATTCTACGGTTTTTGTGGTGGTGGTTTTTCATACATCTGTATTCCCCCCCCCCCCCCCGTTCAGGTGGAGGGGGCTTGGGTAAGTGGAAGCTGTTGTGGTTGTGGAGAGAGATGGAACGGAAAGGTGTTGAGTGTATATGATCTATGGGTACATCTATATATATATCCCACTCACCATACGCTCTCCTTCCCCTTCTCCTTCTCCGTCCCCTCAAGTCTCTTCAATGCCTCCCCCGCCTTCTCAACGCCGTCCGTAAACCCCACCTTCCTCGCCAGCACCCTCGCCTCCTCATAGCGCCTCCGAGCCTCATCCACCTCCCCCATCATCTCTGCGATCTCGCCTAGGTTGTGCGTCGCCACTGCGCAGCCAATGTCGCATTCCTCGGTGCGCTTGGGGGATGTGATGGCCGAGGCCGTGGAGAGGGCTTTGAGGGACCAGGAACGTGCGGAGGAGAGGAGAGCGGGGCGGGAGGGGGAAGGGGAGGTGGGGGGGAGTTGTTGGGCTAGGGAGATTGAGAGGTTGTTCACTGTTGGGGTAAGGGGGTTAGTATTTGGGTGGGGAGGGGGGGCCGGGAGAAGAGGGTGGCTTACTGAGGACGACGGCGTGGCAGTTGTTTGTTGGGGCGAATGCGAGGGATTGGAGGAAGAGCGGGGCGGCGAGGTAGTGTAGATTATTTTCCTCGTAGTGGTGTCCTAATGCTATATATTGAGAAGAATTAGTTAAACCGGCTCGGCTGTTTCTTGCTCCCGCAGATACGAAAGCAGGAGCGGATAATGACATACACTCCAAAGTTCCGCCAAACTCTTCATCAGTCATCCAATCACCCTCGCCTTCCTTAACGCCCTCTTCTTCCCTTCGTTTTTTCTCCTTCAATAAGGTTTCTACAGCCCAGACTAATCGCTCCTCTGCCCTATCCTTGTCCTGGATGTAGTAGTTCGAGTATAGATCCCCTAACCTAACGCTTATCCCGATGGTTTTCATCAAGACTCTTGTTCGTTTGCCTTCATTCCCCGGTTTGTTACCCAAGAGCTCAATCCAACCCAAACAATCCCTTCGGATGATTTCAAGGACCTCGATGGCTAGATCGTAGCGATTGGCTTTCTCCATGAGCAAGGAGACTTGGATTTTCACGCCCAGGAGCTCGTCAGAGAAGGGATCCATGCCGATTTCGTCGGCAATGGCGAGGGCTTGTTTGTAGTATTTTAGGGCGTCGTCGACGGAGAATTTCATGTTGGTGTAGTAGAGAGCCCGGCGGAGGGGTTTGGCGACTTGTTCAGGGAAGGGTTTGAAGGCGCCGATTATGTAGACTTGGTAGAAGTAGTTGGCGTAGATCAGGAAACCAACGCCGGAGAGGATGCTGGTTGTGTTTTGTGGTTAGTTGGGATGGAATGGTTGGAGCAATGTGGGCTGTGTTGCTTACAAGAAACTGGCCAGTGAGACCTGGAAAGGGTGCTTCTGGAACAGTATGCGCGCTGCTTCTCGCGTGGTGTATTGTCGAGCTCTGTGCCATTGTTGCTGGTGTATTGTATTGGGTATTCGAGTTATGTGGGAGAGGGATGGGCGGTATTGAGCTGTTGTGCGCGTTCGGGAAGCTCGCAAGAAAGTTCTGCTGAACATTGTCGCGGACGAGCTTGCTAGCCTAGATATCTGAATGAAGCCAATTATCCCGTAGAAAGTGCTGAAATGCTTTTGTTAAGCGTGCTTAACACTGAAGTCTATCGGTCCTCGGGATTGATTGGACATTGGTGATGTTGGTTGGTATTGTTCCATACAATCATTTCTATGACGTCTCGCGTCTAAGAACTAGACTTCAACATCCTCATGCCCTATCGATAACAACTCCCGCTCCGGCAAACACATTCTCAAAATGTGCGGACGTTATGTTCTCGCTCTGGTGAGTCTATGGTTTTGCCATAAATCATTCAGAACGCTAAATTCGTTACCAGCGGACAGCGGAGGTTCGACGACAGCTTGAAGACTCTGGTATGCCAGTGGCAGAAGCTCCGGGGGACGAGGATACACGACAGAGCTATAATGTCGCACCGGGTTACCATGAACTAGTTTATAGAGCTGATGTCCCGGATACGGTTGCGGGAGGGAAGAGTCACGGAAAGGATGGTGGGGTCAAGGGATCTGTTCCTGAGAAAGTGGAGGCAGAGAAGGATGTTAAGGGGGCCGGAAATGAGACAAAATACAAGCTGCAAGCGATGAAGTGGGGTTTGTGGTTTCTGGCTGTCATAGCTCTGCCCAGCCTCCAATATAAGACCGTCTCAGCTAACCCTACCATCTTGTAGGTCTAGTTCCATTTTGGACCAAGCGGAATCCAGACTACAGCTCGATGCTGAAGACCATCAATTGCCGTGACGATTCACTGGCAGAGAACCGCGGCATGTGGACAACTATGAAGCAGAAGAAGCGCTGTATAATCATCTGCCAGGGATTCTACGAGTGGCTAAAAAAGGACGGGAGCAAGGAGAAGATCCCGCATTTTGTCAAGCGAAAGGATGGCCAATTAATGTGTCTTGCGGGGCTGTGGGATTGTGTGCAGTATGAAGGTGTGTACATGAGCAAATTATGGCGTTATGCTGCTACTCAAGCTGATAATACTTGCTACCTCAGGTTCCGAAGAGAAACTCTACACGTACACCATCATCACCACGGACTCTAATCCCCAACTCAAATTCCTGCACGACCGCATGCCAGTGATTCTCGAAAACGGTTCCGAGGCCATTCGCACCTGGCTAGACCCTCGGCGCACAACCTGGACCAAAGAACTCCAATCACTACTCAAACCATATGATGGTGAACTAGAGGTGTATCCCGTCAGCAAGGATGTAGGGAAAGTTGGCAATAACTCTCCGTCGTTTATTGTACCGGTTGATAGCGTGGAGAATAAGAGCAACATCAAGAATTTCTTTGTGGGGGGAAAGGGGAGAGGGAAGGAGAGTGAGAGGAAAGATGATGATGGGGAAATGGAGAAGAAGAATATAAAAGAAGAGAAACCAGACCTCGGATCTCCTGAAAAGAAGCCCTCAATACCAGACTATACGCACGACACCACCATCGAAACCAACACCCTCCTCCTCACCCCAACTAGAAAGCGTCCCCACAAAGAAACTCCCTCCCCCACAAACCCCAAATCCCGCAAACTCTCCTCCCCAACCAAATCCCCAACCCAGAAACCCTCATCCTCCCCATCACCAACCAAACCAAGAAGAGAAACCCGCAGCGCAACAAGCAACGGCACTCCCAAGAAACAGACCGCCAAAGCGACTGGCAGTGCCGGGAAGGGGAGTCAGAAGATCACGAGATTTTTTAGTGGGAAATAATAGTGATATAGTTTTCTCCGTTTTTTTTGTATCGGACTTGGATTTGCGTTTAGGAAAGAAGGCAGAGGCGTGTTTCTATTCTCTCTCTCTCTCTCTCTTTCATCCGTATTCATTTATACTTACATACCATCTAATGAAGAAAGTAAAAGAAAAATAGGTGGAGGTTCTGGATACATACATGCATGTATAATGATGGACCAACTATTTTATCATGACTGAGCTGGTTAGGGTTTAAGCCCTTGTTTCATTCATTACATGCGTCAGCCTCTTTTTTTTTTTTTTGGTTGTCTTACCTTGCAGCTGCTGCGACTTTGCTGCCTTAGGGAAACCCCGAATGGATGGATAAGGAGTTGCAAATGAATGATGAATGTCATCTACTTTCCTTTCTTCCCCCTTTTGAGAAAATATTTTAAATATATAACGATATTGACGAATGAACCCCCCGAAAAACAAGTAAAAAGGGACATTCTAAATCTCGTAGTCCAGAACTCCGCCATGGAACGAGGTCCCAACGAACTTCCAAGATTGAAGCTCTCAAAATAGCTGTGCTTAGCCATTTTATCATACCAACATGACGATCACTTAATCTCCACTAAAACCATCAATATCTTCCTTCCTTTCCATTTCCCCTGAATCGATGATGCTTATATACATGTACATACATGCATAATAACCTCCTTTCCTCCTCCCTCAAGATGTAGAAGAAAAATTCCTTACTCATTATTCCTCTCCGTTTTTCCTTCCAATAGATGATTAAAGGGGGGTGATTAGGAGGGAAATTGACATAGTAATACATAAATGAATAAAGGGAGGATGAGCCACGTGTGTGGGTTCGGTGAGAGAAGGGGGGGGGAAGACCGTCTGAAAAGTAAGACATGAAATCGCCTTTGTGTGGATTTGTTGTGTTTGGCACACATGTACTTTTTGCTTTTTCTTTTAAAACGTTACCGAAAGGAGGTCTGAGAGTTCGATTCCCAAGTGGGCGGATAGGTGGCGGGAAGCATGGATAACAAGCAGAAATGGTGTAATGTATCCCTTGAAGGCTCCCAACGCCCATCCATAAAACGCCGAAGAGTAGAGATTATGTATCGTCCCTTCAATCTTTATCATCCACATGCTGTGCTTCCTGCTCCCTAACCCCACTCTCCCAAACCTGCTTCCACGACCCCACCCCAACATCCGCGCGTCCGCCACCAAATGCTGCTTCTCGATCCTTCCGCATGCCCTCCAACACGCCAACGAGACCCCCTACCCGGAGTCGTTCCAGGACGATCTTCATGCCTTCTTTGCTCTTGCTTAGTTGGTCTCGCGTGCGCCGGACGCCTATGAGTTCGATGGATCTCTGGATTGAGGAGGTGGACCAGGATTGGAAGAAGCCTTTGCGCGCCGGGGGTTCTTCATCGGTGGCGGTTTCGGGAGTGGGCTTTTGGAGGCGGTGTTGACGGCCTTGGCCGAGGCGCGAGTGGAACATTACGGTGGTGGTTACGTCTGTTCGTTCGTCCTTAGGTTCGGTTAGGCTTTTGATTGAAGTCTCGGTAGACGGAGCATCTCCGGGTGCAGCTAGTCCGAGGGAACGTCGATACACCTGGCGCTCAACGACGCTCAACACGCCTGTCCATTCGAGATTCTGTGATTCCGTCTCCATCCACCCTTCTTGGACATCTACCACGCTCTTTTCCAGAATGAATGTTTGACTGGAATCATTGCTCGTTGCGCCTAAGATGCTCTTGGGAAGGAGCTTGAGCACCGCTGGGGGGAGCTTAGAGCGCTTGAGATGCAATCGAACAGTGTGAAGACGTTGGGTTACTGGGTCAATGTGCCGGTCGATAACATCGGTCGAGAGAACGTGAGTTGAGTAAGGGTTTGGGTAACGGAGGAAGTAGGCTAGCGTCACGGCAGGGAACGAGTAGCTAGATGGCGAGCCCGTTAGTGGTCAATTGAAAGCTCAAGAGCAGACTAAAAGATAGCAGACTGAAGAATCCTTCGCTGCATTGAAATCATGAAAACCCCGAGGATTAGGACATAACATACTCGTAGCTAAAAGAATTCTCATAAAACTTCACCATGATGGCACCACTTTCTCTTGCTCCTCTCACCTCGTGGTGGAAGCTGCGGGAAGTAATCGAAGAACCATTCGTGGATGGATCTAAGCTCAATCTCGTTGATGAATGTCAGCAGTCGACGATTAACAACACGGACGAACGACTGATGAAGCTGAATATGAGATGCAAGGGGCTTCTTCAAGCGGGGAAGCCAAAAGGGTCACGTGCTCTGATCCATTTCGGAAGGCTGACGAGAACACCAGGTTTTGTTTATGTGCATCCTAATGCTTCTGCAAGAGTTCAAGGTGGTGGCCTCTATCCCTGAGCTGTGCGATTGCTTGAGCCAGGATTGCACGGCCTAACCACCTCGTGAGCAGAATCAGGAAGGACTCTGCAATTGACCAGAGGGTTGCATACGCACCCCGCATTGACTGACTCCCTGCACCAATTTGTTTGCGCATCTCTAATCTGATCTAAGTAGCGCTGTCGATATTGGTTGCGGTATGTCCTACTATGTTTCCCTTTCCTAGGTCTCGAAGCTGACCCCTTCATCAGATTCATCTAAGGAAAAAATGGCGGAAGAGCCACCAGCCCTGGCCAACCTCTCGCTCACCGCCGCATCCACAAACCCAGAAGCCACAAAGCCTCTCGACAATGGAATTCCACCAGTCAAGAAAGAGCAGGACGTAAACCCTTGGTCCGTCTCAGGCGAGATAGTCGACGGCGTAGCACTAGCCATCGACTACGAGAAACTGGTCTCCCAGTTCGGCACCCGGCACATTGATGTGCCTCTACTCGAGCGATTCGAACGTGTCACAGGGCATAAACCACACAGATTCATGCGAAGAGGAATTGTGTTCAGCCATCGAGATCTGGAAGTCATCCTCGATAGATATGAGACCGGGCAACCTTTCTTCTTATATACAGGACGGGGTCCAAGTAGTGATAGTATGCACCTGGGACATATGATACCTTTTGAATTCACGAAGTATATTACTGATTCACGCTCAAAGAGCTTGCTTAGAACTATATGCTAACAAGCAGCTACAGATGGCTACAAGACGTCTTCGACGTCCCCCTGGTGATCATGTTAACAGATGACGAGAAATTTCTCTTCAAGATGAACCTCTCCATCGAAGACGTCATAGGATTTTCAAAGCAAAACGCAAAGGACATCATCGCTGTAGGATTTGACCCCAAGAAAACCTTCATCTTCAGTGATCTGGAATTTATGGGCGGGGCATTCTATCAGAACGTGGTCAGGGTGAGTAGATGCGTTACAGCGAACCAGAGTAAAGGAATCTTTGGTTTTGATGATAGGTAAGAAGAATCACCGTTCCACAATCATCTACTTACCTGTTACTAAATTCCCCCTTATAATAATAGCGACAACATCGGCAAAATCCACTTCGCCTCCATCCAAGCCGCCACCTCCTTCGCAACAACCTTCCCACACATCTTCGGCACCAACACCACCCTAACCTCCCAAATCCCTGCCCTAATCCCCTGCGCCATCGACCAAGACCCCTACTTCCGGATGACGCGCGACGTCGCCATGCGTCTCAAATACCCCAAGCCCTCTCTCATCCACTCCATCTTCCTGCCCGCTCTCCAAGGGCCCGGTAGCAAAATGTCTGCAAGCATCGACACCTCCGCGATCTTCATGAAAGATTCCCCCGCACAAATCAAGAAAAAAATTAACAAATACGCCTTCTCGGGCGGCCAAACTTCAGCGGAAGAACAACGCCGACTCGGCGGCGACCCAGACGTCGACGTATCATTCCAATACCTCACGTTCTTCCTCGACAATGAGGAGGAGCTTGAAAGCATCAGAAAAGCTTACCGCAAAGGTGACCTACTGACCGGCGAGTTGAAATCCAAATGTATTAAGGAACTCCAGACGTTCGTGACGGCGTTTCAGGAGCGCAAGAAGGAGGTTACGGACGAGGTCGTGGAGTTGTTTATGACGCCCAGGAAGTTGGAGTGGAGGGGAAATCCGAATCCGGTGATCTCTCCTACTCCTGTTGTGATTACGAAAGAAAATGAGAAGGGGAAGGGGAAGGTGAAGAAGTCGTCGAAGAAAAAAGGAGCTTCCAATGATGTGGTTGTTGAATCATGACGCCATCCCTACCTTCCCAATTTCTCCGTTTCTCCCGTTTTGTTCTATCTCTCTTAGATCTATGGGAAGGGAATATCGTCAAGAGGCATTCCATTAGAATCTCCAAAAAAAAAAGTTCAACAAAGCACTCATCACGATCCCTTGAATAAAACAAGATAAAATAAAATAATTGGGTCGAACCCCCTTTTTT
Organism: Sabuloglossum arenarium; assembly: GCA_022345705.2. Classification (NCBI taxonomy): domain Eukaryota; kingdom Fungi; phylum Ascomycota; class Geoglossomycetes; order Geoglossales; family Geoglossaceae; genus Sabuloglossum; species Sabuloglossum arenarium. The sequence continues at coordinate 7,204 of JAJDMY020000562.1, read as the reverse complement.
TTATTTTGATGAATATTGGTAGGACGTATTTTGGTTTTCTCGAACGAAAACTAGGACTACCCACGTTGTAAGGCAAAAGAGAGATCGCAAAGAGGAAAAAAAAATAGAAGGGAAGGGGACTTCCTCTCGAGAAAAACAAGGCACCCGGCTCAACGCTTTTGCAAAATAGATTCCAGAGATTTTCCCACATGTTTTAAGCCTGCCTTTCCCGCCTTTCCCACCTCCCCCACCGCTACTACGAATTTATATCTATAAGAAAAACCCCCCTCCCCCCTACCTCCCCCCTTTACGAGATGACATAAATTGGCGCTAAAATCGGGCATTATTTCATTACGCCCTCTTCAAGGAGACATCACATCAGTGCATCGCATCCAAGCCATTCTGAAGTTCCTGCTCCAAGGCACCAACATCCTGGTTGGTAGCCTCGTGAGGTCTCGGATCCTCAGCGGTCCACTTGGCGTTATTGTCAGGGATGGGCACAACGTCGGTCCTCTGCTGGCTGCCGGGGTCAATCTGTATCATCGGCTGCTGGCCCGGCTGGATCCTGACTTGATGTCTGAAGCGATTAACCTCGTCGAGGATCATCTTACGCATCTCAGGGACATCCTCGACGACCTCGAAGCCGAAGTCGAAGGTCTTGGGGCAGGCAGGTTCGTCTGAGACATCGTGCCAGATGTGGAGGTACCTGTGCTCCAGAGCTTCCTCGACGGATATTCTGCTGGAAGGGTCGAACGCGAGCATGCGGTCTAGGAGATCGAGGGCGTCGAGGTTGGCGTTAGGGAATAGCCGCTGGAAGGCGACTTTCGGCATGTGCGGGAGATTGCGAACATAGTCCTGGGCGCGAGGGGAGCCAATACGGGAGAGTGTCTCTTCGCTGGGAGTACCAAGGTAGTGGAGAATTTGGTTAAGCTGATCGACGTAGTCGCGACCCTTAAAGAAAGGTCTTCCACCGAGAAGCTCAGCAAGGATACATCCCACCGACCATACATCAACTGGGCAACCAAGGAGTCAGCTACGTGAATCACTTCCAGCCACTGGGAAGGTATTGGGAAGGGCACATACTGGCTTTTGTGTAGCTCTGGAAGCTCAACATAATTTCCGGGGCACGGTACCACCGCGTGGCTACGTATTCAGTCATATACCCTGCATTTTCTTCTGGATCAATCGAAAAGCCTCTTGCAAGACCAAAATCACAGATTTTCAGCTCGCAATCGGCATTCACCAGGAGGTTTCCCGGTTTAAGGTCCCGATGCAAAACGTTGGCTGAATGAATATACTTCAGACCACAAAGTATCTGGTAGATGAAAGATTGGAAATGCGCATCCGTCAGGGGCTGTCCAGATCTGATGATGGCCGCCAAGTCACATTCCATGAGCTCTGCAATGCGTCAGCTTCCCTTTCACCGTTCATGCTTTTGACTGTATGTACCTTCATAAAGATAGGTTTCGTTGAAATTGTCCGGTCTAGGGATGTCCATATCGTACAAACATGTGATCTGCATGCTCCTGATTAGCCTGATGTTCTCTCGCGGCCAAACACAAGAGCTTGCGTTTGCCGAACAGTATGGTAGAGATGTACATTACGATGTCCTATGGATTGTTAGCATCCGCCATGTAACAACGTATGTAATCATAGAAATACTCGGAAATATTCGGACTCACCTCGGAAGTGCTGAAGAAGTTTAATCTCTCTTAGTGCTCTTTTTGCTAAGATTTTCTTGCTGAAAACATTTGTAACTTTCTTGATGGCCACGCCTTCGCCAGTTTGGGTGTTGGTTGCAGCACTAGACAATAGCACATAACCCATGAGCCAAGCACAAACAAGTCGACCTAAAATGGTCGAGATGATGGGGCAAAATATCTTTACCAAACAATTCCATAAGCGCCCTGCCCAAGCTCCTTTGTCACGGTGTACCTCTCATCGACAACAAAGTCTTGGTTAAAGACCTTGAATACTTTGCGACCCTGAAGATCCCCCATAGTTGCCGGTTGATCGGAAGACCGGGAGATATATGCGTGCTGCAGACGGTACCGTAGAAGAACGGCTAGTCGATAAATGCCTCGTTACACTGATATCTGTGCGATCCGTTCACAGCTGGTCCGCGGTGGACAATGTGCGGGGAGGAAGAAGCGACAGGAGAGGCTCTGAAGATCCTTTGATGAAGGCAGTCGGATACGAAGGAAGGCAACGGTGCGATCCACAGGGACTTGCACGGAAGCGTGAGCGAGTGGAAAGAAGCAGATACCAGGTGCAAGATATGACTGAGATTTAATGACAAGACGAGCAGAAAAGACGAGGTGAGAAGCAGATGAGGAACTGGTTAAGTAGCAATGGTGGCGGCAGGGCGGAGTAAAGGACGTGGAAGTATTTAGGCGGAGTGATTGAGTATGCCCAGGTCGGAGAGAGCGGGCAATGAGGAGAGAGGGGCAGACGACGCTTGGGTTGGTGCAGCATTGGTGGGATTCATCGATAGTGGGGTGCAGTGCAGAATAGGCGAGCGGCTGGGAACCGCCTGGCCATAATAAACTCAGGGGGCTACGGGTGCAGCGTACAGAGAACTTGTTGAGCGGAGACTTAGGGAAATACGTGTGCTAGTAGTAACCCACAGCACCTGCGGAAACATAGACTGACAAAACACCTTAGATTCCCCTGCTGCAGAAGTGCCTTCTTCAGTACGGAGTAACTCTCACGACTCCAATTTTTGTCTTCCACGTGACCCGCTTCGGAATACCCTCTCGCCGCCCTACTCCCTCCTGAAGACCCACGGACGACTTGTCCGATTTCCTCGACGAAGAGGTAACAGCAGTAGAGGCTCCGCTGGCACTACAACCTGCCAGATTGTCAATAATGGCGGAACAGTCGCCATTGGTTTGTAGTTCACTGGTGGCGCTACTTCCCGGTGGCTAACGAACAAGGCCGAGTCAAAGGATTTCGTGACCTTCTCAGCATGTTGCCAACTACACAAAGAAGTTCTGATCTTGCACTGCTCACCATATTAGTTGAACTCCTAACAGAAAAGGGTCTTTCTGATGGAGATGGGAGTAGGTCTGCACAAGTCACGGTACCTGACGTTCTGGACGTTCGTGGAAATCAAGATTGCTAGAAAGGGCATTTGTTTCGTTCGCTAAATACCGACAATCCGGAGCATCCGCGCATTCTAAGCTTCCCTTCAAAACACCTGCGAAATCCCGGCCTTGGGCAATTCATCTGTCACCACCGTACAACCCTGTGTCTCTTCCGCTCCGAGGAAGACAGTCACTCGAGGTCATTGGCTGTCATTCCGGCGTAACGCGGAAGGTCCCTGGTTAAACCTTGTCCAGAATGGCTGGCATGGAGCAGCTAGAGATTCATAGCAAGGTACCGGTACTTCGTCGGCTTTGTAGCCACATTTTACTAATTTCTGTCTCTGTGTGCAGTCGTATCTTGTTCGTTGGGTTGATGTTGCCGGTAGTCATACCGTATCCTGGAGTATTAAGCCTCACAAAAAGTCCATGTGAGACGAGGGACACTCTATATGCTAGACTTAAGGAAACACTGACAGGTGGCTAGAAACTTTGGCCTATTTAAGCACCCAGGCGCTGGCGCCTCCTTAACTCCGAGCCTAGAATCCTCCTCGTCCTCAGAAGCTGCTCTGCCGAATGTCGAGGCAGGAGGGCGGCGGCCGTTTACCTCTCGCAACGACTCCTCTACTGCTGCAGAGAAGCTGAAAAGCATTGGCTTGATTCTGGTTTTATGGGCTGGGAAGTGCGAAGCGGAGAAAGTATTCACTGGAAAATATGACGTTCCTCCTGACCATGGCGGGATGTACGCACTGGTCTTCGACAACACATTTTCCAAGCAGGTCTCCAAGACAGCTACTTTTGCGCTCCTGACATATCCCACAAGTGCGCCTCCGTCCTCAAGCCACCATCTTCACCATTTCCAAGCGGGATCCGCTGCAGCGGCGAGTACGAGTAGCCTCGGAAGCAAACCAAGTCCGGTGTTTGGACCGCAGCAATCTGCGTCTACAGATTCTTTGCAGGACCATGGAGGTGGGAGGAATCAAGCGACGTCGAGTGCTGGTCGACCAGGTACTGGGAACCCTCAGCCTCCACTGCCATCATCGTTCTACACCGGGGTTCTCCAGAAGCGGCGTCGTAAAAGGCACCAAGGCTTTGCTCGGAGGTTCTTTTCGCTGGACTTCGCCTCTTCAACCTTGTCCTACTATCATAACAAGGATTCCTCTGCATTACGTGGGGCCATACCTCTGTCTCTGGCCGTAGTCAGCGCAAACGAAAAGGAAAGAGAGATATCCGTAGATTCTGGCGCTGAAGTCTGGCATCTACGAGCAGGAAGCAAGAAAGAGTTTGACGGTTGGAGAGGGGCCTTAGAGAAGGCCTCTAGAATAGCAGCAAACGGTCCCAGCAACACCAATGCGACGACTCTGAGGACAACGGGACTTTTATCAACGCAAGTAAATCTTGCCGAAGAAAGAGAATGGGGAAGAATAGAAAGGCTGGTTGGAAGGGTCGCCGGGACAAGAGATGCGGTCAGAAGATTAGCCTTGGAATACGATCCAAAACGGAGTTCAAGCTTTTCTGGCCTGGGCATTAGCTCGAACAGTCCCATTGATGACCCCGCAGAGTCGATGGGAGCAGACCAGTTCAATGAGAGAGAAAGGAGACCCTTCTGGAAGCGCAAGGCGAGTGTGCCTGGAAGCCCCGCTCTTTTCCAGCGGAGCGTTTCAGCGCAGCTAGGGGTTCCAGGGTCTGCGAATGGGATGGTGGCGAATCCACGTAGACCTTATTCCAATAGCTCAAACGAAGAATTCGGAGGTCATTGTGTCGCTATCCTCAGTGATTTGGATTCCGTTGTGGCGGAATTTACAAGCCTTATTTCCGAGAGCAAGGGGCGACGAATGCCAGTTCCCATGTCAGCTGTCTCTGCTAACTCAAGACGGAGTCAAGAATCTAACTCCGACCAAGAATTTTTTGATGCTGAAGGCGGGGAGTCTGGGAACGATTCGCAGCTTCTGTATCTCAACCCAGATAGCGAGGATGAGGCACCGAAGACAGAGGAAGAATATTTTTCCGACGGCGACTCAGCATCAAACAGCGACGCTGAAGGCACAGGGAGCTTCGATGGAGTGAGCAGCTTGGAGAAAGGGAGTGATTATCTTTTCCCACCGAAGCCAAGGTCTCTCACTCCCCTACCCCTGGACCCGGTCAGGAGAAGAGGAACCCTCCCGGCATCTACTGTCCTTCCACCAAGCTTAATCGGGTTCCTCCGCAAGAACGTCGGCAAAGACCTCTCGGCCATATCGATGCCAGTATCTGCCAACGAACCCCTGAGCATCCTGCAGCGCGTTTCAGAGCAAATGGAATACACATCGCTCCTTGACGCCTCAGTGAATGCTGACTCTGATACTGGCGAACGTCTACTCCACATTACAGCCTTCGCCATCTCTGCTTTTTCCAATTCTCGCGTCAAAGAACGCTCCCTTCGCAAGCCTTTTAATCCTATGCTCGGCGAGACCTTCGAGCTCGTCAGAGAAGACAAAGGCTTCCGGTTTATCACGGAAAAGGTCTCACACCGTCCCGTACGTATGGCATGCCATGCTGAAGCGCCAGATTGGACATTGACTCAGTCGCCGATGCCGACGCAGAAGTTCTGGGGTAAGTCTGTTGAACTGAATACAGAAGGCCGCGTCCGTATTGTCCTTCATAGCACCGGAGATCGCTTCAGTTGGGTGGGTGCAACGTGTTTCCTCAGGAATATCATCGCCGGTGAGAAGTACGTAGAACCTGTTGGCACCATGACTGTCGTCAACGAGAAGAACGGCCAGAAAGCCGTCGTGGCCTTCAAGGCAAAGGGCATGTTCTCTGGCCGCAGTGAGGAAGTCGACGTCCAGGCTTTCGACAGCACCGGCGAACTCCTCCCTCTCGGCCTCTCTGGGAAGTGGACCGCGAGCCTCTCGCTGATCGACGCCGTCAACGGTACCGAAATCAAACCGAACCTCTGGACAGTCGGCGATCTCGTCGACAACGCCCCCGCTCGCTACGGCTTCACATCCTTCGCAGCAACCCTGAACGAAGTAACGAGCTTAGAAAAAGGCAAGCTTCCGCCCACAGACAGTCGGCTACGTCCGGACCAGCGCGCCGTGGAGCAAGGGAACTTGGAGCGCGCGGAAGACTTGAAGGGGAGACTCGAGGAATCTCAGAGGACGAGGCGCAAGGAGATGGATGAGAGCGGCCAGGAATGGATGCCTAAGTGGTTCGTCAGAGTGTCTAGCACCGCGGAGGAGGAATGGAGATTGAAGACCGGGAAGGACGGGTATTGGGAGGAGAGACTTCGAGGCTCGTGGGAGGGGTGCGTGAGACTGTTTGATATTTAATGGAGTATGAGTACCGTTTCGTTGCTTACCACTTCTGGTTCTGGGTCATGGGCTAGAGGTGTTTGTTTTGTGACTGTTCTACCGCGCTCTCTTTTTTGCGAGCGACAGGTGGGAAAGAAACAAAATTCTCCTTTATTTTCTCTCCTGAGATGACTGGGTTAGGGAGCTTTGTCTGCTTCCCAGCTGGATGGAATTCATTAGAAAACGCTCTATTTCTTCCTGTTCTTTTTACAACCGACGCAAAAGAACGGAGGGTATTAAGGTTTCTTTTTGTGAGAAATGAAAAGAGTATAAGGTAGTTTTGCGGATTAGGAAATACAAAAAGCAAAACAGGGGTGAAGGGTTTCTGTCTCCTGAGATTCCCTGGGCTAGGGGCGGTGGAATTATGAGTGATTGGAATTTTGGCGCTGGAAGGGAAGTGCTGCAAGGAAGGGGGTTAGTCGAAGGGTTGTGGGTGGAGAGAGGAGACAGCAGCACGTCTCTTAAAAATCATCAGACATGATGTTTCTACTAAAACATAACTATTACACTTCCACGACTTCATTTCCTCGAAACCCTAAGGACCCCACAACAAGAATAACGAGACAATAACACTCTGAAAACAACAAAGCATGAAAAAAAAGGTCGTCATCAAAACAAACACAGATCCCAGTGAAACAAAAAGAAAGACGTCATTAATGCATCCATCATATCATTCATCCATTCCACAGAAACCTAAAACCCAAAACCCAGATACCCATACGCAACCCAACAGCCAAAAATAACGAGACAATAACACTCTGAAAACAACAAAGCATGAAAAAAAAGGTCGTCATCAAAACAAACACAGAT
>JAJDMY020000561.1:0-24034 GCA_022345705.2 Sabuloglossum arenarium | reverse complement strand
GGGGGGGAGGGGGGGGGGGGGGGGGGGGGGGGGGGGGGGGGGGGGGGGGGGGGGGGGGGGGGGGGGGGGGGCGGCGGCTAGGCTAAGAGGCCTGGAGCCTGGAGGCCTTAGCTTTGCAAGATGGCTCGAGCGTTCAGGCCAAAGGAATTTCGAATTTCGGATATGATTGCTACTTCTCTCGCGATTTCTAGCGCAGCACCTCAAATCAGTGTTGCTTCTTTCTTCGGAAGTTTTATAGTACTGGTGTTTCAGCGTTACCTAGGGCAATGACTTTAGTTCGTCTGTTTTTGGTGAATGCAGTTCTTAGGATACATACATCTGGCTTTGAGCGCCTTCCGTAGCACTGGCATTCTTCTGATCGGCGTTGATTTTCGTTTTGTTTTGTTTTCCCTAGGGTTTTGCGTCATCTATTCTGCGTGGCTGTTCCGAATCCGATGAGTCGAAATTGACCCCAAGCAACTTAATGCAGCAGGGTAGGTCCCCCATGTCGTGGTCTCCCGCTGTCATGCATCTAGTCTTCGGCGATGTGGCACGTTTTTCGAGGATCAGGGTGCGTTGTATCGATTTACTACGTAGTAAGAAGTTGACACCTGCTTAATTGAGCTGCGCTTGGACCTAAATGTTATCCCAGATCTGCCCTCCCGCCGTAGAGCACTCGTATGAGTGCTCGTACTCACGGAATTGAGATCGACAAGATTGCTGAACGACAAAATCCCATGGTAAGTTGGCTGGACCGATGGGATTTTCATACTAAACAGACAAGGACTGGCTGGTAGGTAAGACCAGGTTACCCCCGGGCCCGAACCGTCAGGTATTTCGATGTCTGATATGTCTTTGTCTCGAGAGATGGGTAGCAGAACCCTGGTAGTTAACTGCAAAGCCCTCGCGGGAAGGAGAATGCATTATTTACTGGGAAAGGGATGTGGTCTTAGTCGCAATCACGATCCAGCTCTTAAGGTGCAGGTTGGCCCACCTCAGCCTGGCCGTTGTGTGTCGCCAACAGCGACCTATTGGCTGCTATGATGAAGCACATGGTATCACCTGCCGACTCGAATTCCTCTTTCTTACGAGTTTGCTGGATCGCACCTTAACATTGCTTATTGGATTCCTGTAAGCAACGCGGGACAGGTGACCAGGACAGTTCACTATTGCTTGCAGCAAAGAGGCCCATCAGGCTGCCCTGTCATTACGATATCTCTAGACGCCACGCCTACCAAGGAGTCTCACAGCGGCCCTACGGTGACTTGACTTGTGTGACGGTTGTGTCATTGGCATCTGCAACATGCTCTCATTTTCTGCGTTCAGCCTCACCGTTTTCGTGGCTGTGCATACTCGTATCTCACCCAGCCTCATGATGTTGCACGAAATGATAGTGCATGTTAGGATGGCTGAAACTTCCCGTCGGAGATTTTCTTCCCGCCATCCTTGTCTCACCTCGCTATGCAAAGCGACTTGCTCATCAAGCTCTGCTGAGATTGGCCGAGTTACAATCACTTTCCAGGTTCTGCCCTCTTTCGGGAACCCTTACCAAATCATTTCACATTCGATGCGTTTGTCGATACCCAGCTTTTGACTGGTTTGTGTTTGTCGTCGGCTACGCTCTGATTGTAGAGCCTTTATTAGGCGCCCACCATACACTGCCGCTGCTGCTAGTTATTGGCGATCCAGGTGCAAAATGTTGGTACCCGTGCCGCATCTCTCAGCTCTGTCTTTGATAGATGGAATCAGGACGGTTTCATGTCTCATGGCATTTTGCTTTGGTTGCTGCCTGCTTGGGATCTTTCAGGACGGCGTGTATATAAACTCTACCATCAACTCTACACCGTAAGGCTCCTTACCACCGTCTTAGAGCTCATCTTGTCTTCACTCAATATTTTCCTGAGCAGCCATCACGTCTACGTTTAGACCCTGATTATCACAATATAATGGCCAAAAATTTTAATGCGGACATTGAAAGCTCTCAGAGATCCAGGCTTTTGGAGATCATCGACAAATTTCGCGAGTATGGAATTAGCAAAGACATATCGCTCCCTCAGGTCTGCTCTGATAGTTGGAGATCTTTCTGCCTGCACTGCGACTGACTAGTTATGCCAAGCTGGTCGTCGTCGGGGACCAATCGTCAGGAAAGTCATCACTCCTGGAAGGACTTACTGGACTCCCATTTCCTGTTGCGAGCGAGCTATGCACCCGCTTTGCAACCCACATTGTGTTCCGGCGGAAGCCAGAGTCTGAAGAGACCATCAGAGTCTCCATCATTCCAGCTCCGAAGTCGAGTGATGAGCTCAAGGAGGAACTTGGTAAATTCGATTTCGAAGTGACGGAGCTTAACGCAAGCATATTTGGACAACTACTTGATGATGTAATTTCTTCTCCTCAGCTTAATCTGTCACTTTGCTGACCGTGTTCTGGTACCAAGGCCGCCAAGCATATGGGCCTTCCAGGGTTCCATGAAAGTATTGAAGACATTGATACGAGATTCTCAGATCACGTCCTTCGGATTGAGTTGGCTGGCCCGAGCCGCTCTCACCTGAGTTTTGTGGACGTTCCAGGATTATTCCATAGTAAGGTCCTTCGTTTTGCATTATTTAGGGAAATGCTCACATCATCAGATCCTACAAAATATCAAACCCTACAAGATGCCGCCATAATACGCGGGCTTATTGAGAACTACGTGCAGGACCCGAGGACTATCATAATGTTTGTGACCCAGATTTTGTCCCCGAAAAGAGACACTCACAGAATTAGGGCTGTTATGGATGCTCGCAACAACTTAGCAAATCAAGAGGTCTTTAGAATCGCGAAAGCTGCGGATCCTCTGGGGCTTAGAACAGTAGGAATAATGACGAAGTGCGATGCTCTCCAAAAAGGAGATGAAGCCGGAGTCAGTTCTAAGTCATACCTTTTGATTCATATTTACTTCGACTAACGTCAAAGGTGAAGGCAATAAAAATCGCCCAAAATCAAATTGAACGATTAAACCATGGTTGGTTCTGTGTCCGCAATCGCACAACCGAGGAGATCAAGGCCGGTGTTACAATGGAAGAACGAAATAGGAATGAGGCGGAATTTTTCAGGAATTCTCTGTTCAGTGAAGTCGATAAAAAGAGGACTGGCATTCTGGCGTTGAAAGCTTTTCTTGGGAAAATGTTATGCGACCATGTCGTGAGCGAATTTCCGTCCCTACGTCGGGAAATCAACGCCCTTTTCTTAGAGAGCAGGAGAAAGAGAGAAGAATTGGGGCCTCCGCGCCAAACTCCGCATGAGCAGCGCACTTACTTGCTAAAATTAGCAGGGTCATACCAACGAGAGGTCGAAGACGCCTTGTCAGGTAGGTATAAGATGGCCGGAAAACATGCGTCGAAGTTGCGGATGCATATCCGAAATGCAAATGACTTGTTCGAGACAACAATGAACTCGAAGGGCCACACCCTCAAGTTCCGATCAACCAACGAAGTCATGAAGACCGTTGTACTCCTACCGAGGTATGAAAAGCCCGTAGTGAAGTGCCGCGTAGTCGACACCGAAAGCTACGCTGCCAAATACAGAGTTTGGTCAAGAAGCATAATAACAAATTGGCTAGTGACGATAATACTGAAAAGGATATCTATAAGTGGATTGAAGATATCTATCATGATTCACGCGGTCCGGAGCTACCTGGCCACGTCAACAGTGCGGTGCTACAGAATTTGTTTCGTCAGCAGACAGAGAATTGGGAGACCATATCAATGGATCATGTCAATTCGGTTTGTGCCAAAACCCTATCGGCCCACGAAGTGATACTGTCACAAACTTGCGCAGACGAGATTACTGCAAAGAAACTTCGTGCCAGAATCAATCCGTTCCTCGAATGCTCTGTTTCGAATGCTAAAGCAGAGCTGCAGAGAATCCTAAAAGATGAGCGGGAGGGGCCTTTGATGACCAACAATCATTACTATGCCGGTATGAACGAGAGCTCTCCAATTGATAGGTTCTAGGACTTACTTGGACTGCAGATAACCTGGCCGCGGCTAGATCTGAACGGGTGATTGAGGGCCTGAAGAGGCTGGGCTACCAGGACGGCTGCTCCTACACGATGAATTTCAAGGCCCTAGCTTCAGTAACCCATCTCAGCAACGAGGCGTCTGCTGTTTATGACATTCACGACTCGCTGAAAGCATACTATAAGGTAGCTCTTAAACGGTTTATCGATAATGTTTGCCAGCAAGTGATAGAACGAAACATCCTGGGTCCGGATGGTCCGGTCAACATCTTCAAGCCGGAGATGGTGGGGGTTCTTATGGATGCAGAACTCACATCTGTTGCCGGTGAGGATTTTGCGACCTCTAGCGCGCGGGAGGAGCTCAATTTCCAAATAGCTAGACTTGGAAAAGCCCTTGAGCTTTCCGCAGACGTAGCCTTTTAGCGTTCCGTCATAGATATCCAAGGCTGTTGTGTTCTAGTTAGCCATTGACACACTGGTAAATTCCTTCACGCCGGGAGACTGCTGAATAATAAACGTTGCCTCTAAGTGCTTGCACCGCCGCAGCGGTACAGCAACCGGGATAAGTCAATGGTCATGCATTGCATATTCGTGCAGCATATTCGTTCCGACCCCGCACCCAACGCAACGTATCTCTGCGGGTATGGGTTGTCATTACCAGAGTCGCGGGGCACGTTAAAAATTTTTGTTGTCTCAGCAGCCCAGTCTATGTTACCAACAAACTGGTTCAAGAGATGACCGAGCCTATAGATCCTCAGCCTTCGTCTAGCGTTTCCCAGCCTGTCGGAGACCAATTTTCCCTTGAAGTAGACCCAGATGTGAGTTTCTCGATACTCTCGACTCCCTAAGCCAAATGTATATTCACATCCTTCCAGTTGGGATCGGGCAGTCACGATTCCGCTTATGGAGATGAATTGTGCGTGTGAGCATCAGCATGTCGCCGTCAGCCAGATTATTTACATTCACTCAGGGCAAGCTACACAACCTCTCTGGGTTCGAGTATCACAAACTACCGTTATGAAAATGGTCGTCGCTACCACGCCTATCGCGCAGGGAGTATGCAGTTTGAATGGACCCAAGTTGAATTTGAGTAAAATGCTGACTCCTAGGAGGTTACCCTTTCCCGAACGATCAAGTATGCGCTCTCGTGTGATTTGTATAGCAGCCGGCTAAATCTCATTTACTCTATCAGGTAGAAAACGAGCGACTTGAACTCGTACATCACATATTGACTACGTTGATCAATGGACGACTGCATCTGGCGCCCATTGGTAAAAACTCGCTGCGCGTGCTTGACATTGGCACCGGGACCGGGATATGGGCAATGGAAATGGGTATATTTTAGCTAATCGCTCAAGGCCATTAAGTGTGTGAGCTGAAATACTGTCTAGGGGACGCTTATCCTTCTGCCGAAGTAAGGCAGGGTCTCGATTGCTTGACAAGACCCATCATATCGGGTCTCCATACATGATCTCACTGATAACTGTTCCAGATCATCGGTGTCGATCTCAGCCCGGTTCAGCCCAGCATGTGCGTCATCTCCTCCCCTATCTATTTAAGTGTGACAGGCTAATGGGACGGAAGGGCGCCACCGAATGTGAGGTTTGAGATTGACGATGTAGAGAGTGTGTGGACATACAGTCATCAATTCGACTACATCCATTGCCGAAGCATGTATGGTTCGATAGGCGATTGGCTGGGCCTGATCAAGCAAGTTTTTAAGTAAAGATCTCTGACCCCGAGCCTAGAAGATTAACTTGCATCTAACTCGCTATATTTCTGGAAGCTTCACGAAACCAGGGGGTTGGGTAGAATTTCAAGACTTCGATGTTGAGTGTTATTCTGATGACGGCTCGCTCACAGAAGACCACGAGCTCTGGAAATGGGGTCGGCAGTTCACAAATGCCTTGCGTAGTCTGGGACGCGAGCCCTCTCCCGGACCAGGTCTGAAGGGCTGGGTCGAAGGCGCTGGCTTCGTAAATCTTACACACAAAGTCCTGAAGGCTCCCTTGGGCATTTGGCCTAGGGACCCTCGATATGTAAGTCCTAGAAGTCTCGCACACTGCCCCTTTTGAAGTGGACGAAGAATTTCTTGAGTGATACTGATTCTATTGCCTTATACGACCTTAGAAGGAGATAGGTGCTTATACTCTTATACAGTGAGTCTGATACCCACTCCGCCAACCAGGGAAAAAGACAAAACCATCCTTCCGAGCAGTGAAGATCATTGATATATCCAATGTAGGTTCCTTGACGGGTTTGAGGGCTTCACGCTGGCTGCCTATACCAGGAGCCTAGGTTGGACCAAGGCTCAAGTCCACGCTCTTGGACAAAGCGTCAAAAGGGACGCCATGAATCCCCGAATCCACGCTATGTTCGACTTGTTAGTGTTAATCTAAATCTCCCACCATATCTATATATCGCTGACATGCTCTGCACCCTAAATAGCCATATAGTATACGCTCAGAAACCGTTGGAGACATAAGTTGCGACATGAAGACTGTTGGACCTTTTTGGTGGGTTGAGGTTGGCTACTTGGCGTTCCAGCAACTTACGTGATCCGATCCGGGAGGCTTAATAATTTTTTGCCCTTTAAAAATGTTTAAAGCACTGCGGGAATATCGAAACGAAATACTGCGTTGGCTAGTAGCTCGTAGGCTGTGGGGCAGCCAAATGGGGCAGTCAAAGAACACCAAACCCCAGATTGTTCTCAAGCTGTTAAGTATGGGCCTTCTTCGCCATTCTTGTTATTGTTGGTCTCATAGTTCGATACACCCCAAGAGTCTCACGATATGACGTGAAAATCTGGGTAAAAGCGACTGAAGCTAGCCTCGTTGCATGCAAACTAGATATGTTACACTCCTTTACAAGTACAGGTGGAAAAATATGTTTGATCTCCTGAGCCACCGTATCACCCCTTTTATACTCCTATATCTAGCCTCGTACGGCTACCACAGCCGATTCTCGACCTTCTTCGCAACGGCCTTTCCGCCAGCCGTAACCTTCTTTCCCTTCCCTACATCCCTCCCATTTCCTGGTATTTTGAAGAATAAACTTGGCCCCTCGCCCTCAGATACTAGATGACTCAAATACCCGCGATGAGCAGGATCACGGTAGTACTCGATATCCTTCCTGCTAGTGGGGTCAGGGAGACGGTAGGCGAAAGGTTCCGTGGACGACGCGTCTGGAGTCTGATCGGCAAATGCAGGGGTTTGGGATTGGAGGATCCGGCGGATGGAGGGACGAGTGTAGAATCGGCTCGTTACCATGCCGCCCTGGGCTTCGATAGCCTTGATGGCGGAAGCTGAGGCACGCGAGACGATGATATTTATAGGGGTGCGGAGTGCTTCGGCGTTCTGGATAGGAAGGAAGAATAAAAACGTCAACTCGGCTTCCTAGAGATGGATGGTTGCGATTGGGGGGGATACTCTTCCAAGGAGCTTGACTCCGTCTTTGATGCCGTGCAGGCATCGAGATTCGACCAACTCCTTCAGAGTAATTGGCTTTGACGGATCTAGGCGTTCCTGGTCGATCCAACTCTGGATTCGATCGAGGTTGACGACAGACATTTCGGCCGAAAAGCTACGGGATTCGTCAGTTCATATTCTGAAAGGAAAGCCTCCATCTATAATGTCAGTTGCATGAAAAGAAAATATAGACATACTTGTTCGTGAAACCCCTCTCACCCTTCACAATCTCTACCGGCGTCTGGCCACCCTGGAATCCCCGCGGAACCTTTCCATGCTGTTTTTGACCCTTGTGTCCTCTCCCTGACGTCTTGCCCTTCCCCGACGACGCACCTCGACCGCGTCTGATGCGTTTGCTGTACGCACCTGGGTTGTCCGAGAGCGACGAGAGAATCGAGGCGGACCGTGCCTGCTGCAGGAATGGGAGAAGAAAGGATGTTACTGGAACAATTGAGGGGGCGTTGAACGAAATGCTCCATCGAACCAGCTGGGGAAGTCGAGGCGACATGGCTGGATGGCGAGGTTGAATCTTCGGTGGACGTGGATGGCGTCAAATATCGCATGCACGTGATTTTATTCTGCCCATTGGACTAACAGTAAATGATAATTAAAAAAGCATTGTACAAGGCATCTGAAAACCAAGTCCATCAGATCGTCCATTCTAATCAGTTTTCCTAATCTTCTATAGATGTTGATAACTCACCGCTTCCCAGCTGGCGATTCACAGCTCACATTAGCTGCGCCTCAAGTGGCAAGCGAATGGTCTGCATAGTGTTCGACACATCGTCGCAGCGATGAGCATCTCTGGCTGAGCATGGAATGCCCGACGCGGCATAACAGAGTTGACCTGGCTCAGCCACGGCCAGGGTGGTCGAAAGCGCGGCGGCGACCGGAGCAGCGAACGGGTCAGCCGCACCTGGCCCCTCAATGTCGCAATGTGACAGTGGGTCGGGCGGGGTATCATCCTCCTATATATTCACTGTTCCCTTCTGCTCTCTGTCTATTTCCTCCCATCTTCATCATCCGCCACCCAACCTTATATCTGCACCTTATCCTTCCGGGTCTCCTCCTCTGATACCAAGTCCTTCTTCTGCTGTGCTCCTTCAACATGTCCGACTCCTACAACAACCAGTATCCTCACCACGGCAGTCCCGCTGGTGGGCCACCCTATCAGGCTCCTGGCCAGCAATATGGTCAAGACCAGAACTATCCGCCTCAACAGCACCAATATGGCTCTCCTGCGCCTGGGCAGCAGGGATATCCTCCCCCAGGCCAGGGCTATAGTGAAGGCTACAGTCCGCATCAAGCAGGGTCGCCACCAGCAGGCGGGTATCCGCAAGATCACAATCAATATGGCCGACCGCCCGCAAATCAAGAGTATTAGTATGTCTCATTTGTCACAAGCCTTTCTTCATGGTACTAATTACAAATCCAGTGGTGGTCAACCCGGGCAGGACACCCGTGACCCGAATCAACAAGGCAACTCTACTTATTCGCAGTACCAATCGGACCCGAACCACCCACAAGGGCAAGGTCCATATGACCCGAATAACCCTGACGCGGCCCCCGGCGATGGCGAGAGAGGGTTAGGCGGCTCGTTGGTTGGCGGAGCGGCGGGTGCCTTTCTGGGACACAAGTTTGCTGGACACGGAGTGTTGGGAACGATCGGAGGCGCAATCCTTGGAAACTTTGTCGAAAACAAGGCGAAGGGACATAAGCATGATGGAAGCTCACATGGTGGGAGTCACTACGGAGGAAGCAACCATGGAGGGAGCAGCCAAGGAGGCTACTAGGGATGCGCTACTTGTTTGTCTTGCGGTTTGATGGGTCCATTCCACCACTTTGGATTGAGTCGGCGGCAAAGCGATCAATGCTGACCGACGCATCACCATCGCTCGATCGAGATATTGCTTTTCTCGGCTGTAACTTAATTGTTCTTTCATTTGCAACTTTTATTGCTGGTTGTTCTTCGGTCTCTTCAGTTCCGGAGGATTACTATGTTTTAGCTACACGAATCAAATAGCAGCTGGAGTAAATCATGGATGACTTGCCCATGTCTTGTTGGCTCCATTTGAGTTTGCTGTGATAGCATGAGAAGGTGGTACCAATCGTTGGTATTTTGCACCTTCAAACCAACAACTTTTGTAAATCATCTGTGGTTGCTTAAGAGCAGCGTTTCCATCTAATATCTAGGTTTCCTATCCGTAGTCAGTAATCACACTCCAAGCTTTGGAATCTCATCCAAATCGTGCACTACGAGCAGGATACTCTTGCACTTTTATCGGAATATTTTTTTTCTCTCGCACTAATGTCACTACCGGGGGGGGACAAGAACAAATGAGACCTCCTCCTTGTCAGAAACAACTTCAGCGAACAATTAAAACAGAACCAAGACATACCAAAAAGATTGAGGGTAAAAGCTGCTTCCTCTTGGATGGTGTAAGTCTTATGATATTGCAGTTTCGAATGTAGAAGCCCCTGACGCTCATAGGAGTGCTTTCTTTTGGGGGGGGGGGGGGGGGGGGGGGGGGGGCTAGCGGGCAGGATAAGCTTGTGGAGCGTTAGAGTGGGGTTTGGAGGAGAGTGTTTGGCTGGGTGGTGGTATACTTCTTGCGTTTTGGGTTCCAGCTACGAGTTGTGGCAATATATCAGTGTATCTAGGTGTTTAGAGATGAATGCAGCTGTTTTAAAAAACGAGATAAGGGCCAGTAGGCGCTTGTTCAGTGAATCTGGAACACGCATGTCGGCGCTGACTACGCTGGGGAGGCTCTAAGAAATGGGTCATGTGGTAATCTCCGCTATGGTCTAGCAATTTGGCTGTGAACCCTCGACCCTGCAGTAATAGATTCTTCCCCTGCAATGACAGCATAATTTCAAAACGCAATTGAGCCTAGTTGCGTCCTCAATCGACAGTGCTGCCGGGGTTTCCATAGAGCTGTTTATAGGGATAGATGCAGCGATGCAGAGCCACAAAACGTCTGAAAGGATGCTACTGCTTGAAACAATATTCTGCTGATTTAAAAGTTGCTAGACAGCTGGGGTAACGAACGCATTACTGGAACTGTTCATGGTAACCGAAAGTTTTGCACTCCTCCAGCACAGGGAAGGGTGACCGCTAGATCACGACCGGGGCGTACGAAAGATCCGTCACGACTAAAGGTGATCGTGTGGCAGAGTGTGTAGCAGACTGAGTAGCAAACGAGTTCTAATTGATATGTACTCTATGGATTGATTGTGTACACGATGGTGATGGGAAGTTGGAAAAACTCAAGGTGGGTTCCCTCGAGAAAACTCTTACTGTCAAGCTCGCTACGATCAGCTGCCTGGGATTATCTTATCCCGCAACATCTTCTCAACAGATTGAACCACTCGACACTCAAATTTTTCTTGCATGACACCAGTGCAGGCGACATAGACAACCCAGCTTATACCACCCATAGACATTCAGCTTGTTCGGCGATGACGCCAAAGTGAGCGACATAGAACAACCCAGGTTGATTAACGATAATGTCAAATCAACTAGTCATCCATACATCCACCCGACAAACCCAATCTCGCTATCGCCCTCGCCGCCCAAACCCTCATCTTCCTCTTCCTTCCCTCCCTCCCACCCACAACCGCAACCCCCAACACTTCCTTGGGATCCTCCAAAGCCGCACTCTCTGTCGAGCTCCTCTCCACGTCCACATGCACCTTCAAATGCTCCCCTAGATCTCCCACTGTCTTCCCGCAACGAGGCACCGGGCATCGGAATCCGGTCGGGGTAGCAGCGGCTGCTAGGGAGTTGAGAGAACAGAGAAGGTCCGGGTTGGGGGAGGTAAAGATGTGGACAGGATCGTTAACGGTGACGGTGGGGTTTTGGGAGAATGGGGCGGGGGAATTAGGCCACGGGAGGTTGTTGAGGTGTTTGGCCGAGGAGGTGGTGGATGGGATGCCGAAAGACTTTCGCATCTCGTCGATTCGGGTGGCTTGAACTCCATCCAGCACGCGGAAGTACTGTTCACCAATCTGCATGTATCGCCATTGATCCCCACTGCATTCACCCTGGCCGGGCGCAGACACGACGATATTTACCCCGAATGGGTCCTGTTGATCTTTTGTCTTCTCTGCCATGACTATGGAATGGATACCCGAGGTATGGTGCGGGTGTTTGAAGAAACCCCCCGTGGCATGGGAAATCTGGTCGGCGGGGAATCTCGCTAGAGTGCAGGGCACTCCGATGGCTGTGGTGAAGAAGTCCGAGATCGAGACCGCTTTGGTGGTGTAAGGGGTGGCAATGAAGGATCCAGGGGATGACTGAGCTTCCGTGATATCATTTGCCAGTCCAAGTTCGTATGCAGGCAGAGGGACATCCCAGATCGATACGACCAATTCGGATTCAGGCAACATCCCAGGTATCTCCGATGTCGCTCGCACCCGCAGAACTCCCTCCAGCAAATGGACGCTAGGCTGCAAACGTGACATACCCGGGTATTCATCTACGCTCAGAGGCAGACCAGTACTCTGACTGACCAGAAACCACTCCCTATCCCATGCCAGCCTTGATGACATGACTTCCCACGGTGTCTTCGCAGGAACCTCCCAGACGGCACAGCCCACGATAGGAGTGATTCTGAGGCTCTCGACGTGTTGCGAGGCAGGTGATTTCAGATCCAAGCCAGTGACAAGATCCGCGCTCCCGTCGTCGTAGAAGATATCCTTGACAAAATTCAGGAACGTCTGAACGTCATGCAAGTTGCTCATCGCGCCTAGACTGACACGAACGATACCCGTTGGCTTCCCTCCCAGCACGTCAATGTCATCCCCGCATCTCATCCCCTCTGAGAAGTTCCTCCGCATCTCCCACGTCGCAAGGTCTAGCGACGATGCGATGCCGCCGGGGTTGCAGACTCCGCCGGTACGAAGCTGGATATTATGAAGATCCGCCAGCTGCGCAAACTCCGATTTACCGATCCAGCCTCCGCGCATATTCTGGACGTTGAAGGCGATGGTAGGTGCCTGTGACTTGCTGTCGCCATATTGGGAAGCTGGGTCCTTGTATATCACACACACTGGCTTCCCGTTGGCATGTCGAAGAGAAGAGAGGCCGTCGTATAGCTGCTTGGCTAGGTGGCATGTGTGTCGCGAGATGCGGTCCATGGATCCGTAAAGTCGTTCGTGAGCGTCCAGGGCCGAGTCGAGAGCTATGATATTGTGGAAAGGTAGCGTGCCATCCTCCATCTTCTCATGCAGCTTATCCGCCTTCTTCGCATGCCATTTTCCTCCCATGCAGATCACCATCTCGACAGTACCGCCGCCGAAATAGCGACGTCGCTCGAGTATGTGGCCAGATTCCTTCCTGACTATCAGCGCTCCCAAGTCTGGAAATCCGAAGATCTTGTAGAAGCTGAGGACAGTAAAATCTGGCGCAGTTCCGGAGTCACTCAAGTCAAGCTGTGCTGTGGTTACATACGCAGCGGCGTCCAGCAGGGTATAGACGTTGCGATGTTCGGGGTGAGAGGATTTGCGCAGTCGACCTGGCCAGTTCAAGGGCAAGCGGCGGCCATTCATGTTTGACTGGGCCGGATAAGCAAAGAGCCCCAGCACTTCCGGTCCCGCACGGCCCAGCTCTGTTCTGAGGCCGCCCGTAATCCAGTCATCAACCTCCCCGTCAGACTCAAAGCATCTTGATCCTTCCGAGGCGACCTCACGTACACCAACCACGCTGGTATGCGAGTCCCTATGGTACCCATACCAGAAGGGACAAGAGTTCCCCCCATTCTGTGTGAATGCATCCGTGACGGCCTTTATGCCGGCAGTTGCGTTGGCCACAAAGATGAGGTCGAATTCCTCAGGGTTGGCCTTGAAGAATTGGAGGGCACGCAAGCGCACGCGGTCGACGCGTTCAGTCGATCGCTCGGACGAGGAAGAACGGGAATGTGGGTTGCCGAAGAGGTTCGTGGTCATGTCTCTAGCGAATTGATCCACCATAGACTTTGCGTAGATGGTGGTACCGGCATGGTCTAGGTATGTTGTATCTATCACACCCTGGTTCAGCGTCGTTCAAGCACAACGGACGTGCAGGACGGGGTCACAAACATCGCAAGGCAGGATACTCTCGCTCCCGAATCTGGTCGACATCCTCAAAATACGAAAGCGATGTCTTCTCCATTCTTGAAAGCTAACAGGTACTGTGAAAGAGACGAGATGGGTCAGTGCAAACAGCCTGACAGATATGCTATCCTAACAGTGCAACTGAACTCCGAACCAGTGGCGAGCTGTTTCTTGTGCGGGTGCTCGACTGACTGTGAAGCGCGATGGACTACAACACAACACCAGAGCAATTGGTACCAAATTTATCGCCAATAGTTAGTCCACACCAAATTTAGTTACTTGACACCCACACAGGAACAATTTACACCAAAGCCCATCCACGCAGACTTTGCACGCCAAAGTCGTCCACGCAAAAATAATCCACACCAAGGTGATTCGTGGTGGGAACACAAAGCTCCACCCCGGCAAACACCAGAAGGCTCTCCAGCAGACCGGGTGGAATCACTCGGAAGGCTAACCAGTGGGCATGCTACTAATTATTTATCATGGTTGCTCATAGTTGCCATGTTTATGTTTCACATTGCCCATCACTTGTGCTTCATTGTGCATGCTTGTCGCTTGTGCTCCATGACGTCAGTATGTCGTTTTCTGCATCACCCATTCCTGCTTGCTATCAACACCCCACCTCCGCATCCTCTTGGTCGCAGCTCTGCAACGTGCGCTTCAGCCAGCACAATCCACAATGTCGACAGAGAAGGAACCTTCGACGCCGCCGGCAATTGTTCACACCTCAGCAGAAAGTGCGCCTACCGAGAGCCATGCTCTTGCAGTAGCTGATCACCAAGAGAAAGGCGCTGCGCAAGAGGCCCACGCAGACCCGCACGTTAGAGATCTCGGATGGGGTCGTGTTGAGGATGTTCCTCAGCCGCTCGTCGCGGGCCTGTCAAATGAGCAACTTTGGACTCTTGTTCGACGATTCAACAAGGCAGGATATGGCATGCTGAAAGTAGATGGAGCTCTGCTGACTCGTCGTTCTGCAATCCAGCAAATATACCACGTCAAAGCGATTCCACATGCGCCGCCCGGAGGCCTCGATCTCAATATCGCCGAGGAGGAAGAGTTCTCTCCAGATAAACTACGGGCCAATATCGAGAGGCTGTACATGACGGTGGTACGTATCGACAACACAAATGATTTGAAGGCTGCTACATGACCATGGCACAGATTATCGGTTTGGCAGGCTTTGGAAAACAAATTGCGCGGTTGCGTTCCTGGAACGAGAGCCGACGAACCGCTGCATTCTGTGCGGTACATACACCCGAAGCGACCTTGGGCATTTCCGAGCTATCTTTATTGACCTGCCAAATAGGCCTACTACGCTGCATGGTTTTTTGACTTCCTGATCCCACTATTCGTCACGACATTAATTGTTCTCGTGGTCTACCCGCCATCACGAACCTGCCTTTTCCCTCCTGCTCCTCTCGCACTGGTCGACTCGAAGACTGGTGGTTTAAAGAAGCCAAGCGCTGGGATGCTCGGAACCGACGACAGTTTAACTGGAGCACCCGAGAAACATCAAGGCGAGGCGGCTGAACAGGAGGCCAGCAATTTTGTTTCCAGCTTCACCACGATAGCCTTGAGCAGTGTCACGGGGAAGCACCCTGAAGCGAAGGCACAAGAAGACGGGAATGGACTCGATGCATCTGTTCCAGATCCTATGAGCATCGCAACAGGTGCCGCGGACGCAAAGGTAGCTGCAGAAGGAGGAACTCCTGGTCATGAGCATGATAAGACAAAGAAGCCTGTGGAAGAAGCCATGTGGGAGAAGGCCAGACCGGTCATGCATATCATCGCAGACATTGCAGATGGCTGGGAAAGATTCGCCAAGTGCGTCCCCTCACTTCATCCGTATGTAGCCCTCATACTGACCACTGAATTTCGTCCACAGCGCTCTCTCGCCAACAGCCCCATTTCCACAGAACCCTGCCCGCGTCAAGCTAGCTGGGCTCTTGCTTCCAGTCTTGCTTCTACAGTCTGTACTAACCTCGCCACTCATAGTCAAATCATCATCATTTTTCACTGGATTTATCTTTTTTGGTGACCCAGTTCTGTCAAGGGCTATAGCGTTACTGAACGAGAAGTTCCCGCACTGGCAGAAGCTCTTGGAGCTCAGAAAGTATAGGCCGTCTCTTCCAAAGACAACTCGTGCAGAAAATTTCTTTACTGACATTTATCCATAGTACCATTCTGAAAGGCGTTCCAACAAATGCTCAGTTGACTCTGACACTCCTCAGAATCGGTGAGGCGAATAAAGCCCCATTGCCTCCGCCGCCACAGTCCAACCAGCCACCACCTTCTCATCCCATGTCCGCACCCTCCGGTGACGATATGCCTTTGGATGCGTCCGACGAGGAATTAACAGCCGCTGTCAATCCGGATCAGCCGGAAACAAAAGCAGATAATATACCCGACAGTCCGCAGGCGAAGAAACCCAAACATGGTCAAAAAGTCCTCGCCTTCTTGAAAGGTGCCACCAAGACTGGCGTGGGAGCTGCCCTCGGCACCGATCACGTTCGCGCGCACATGGGCTCCAAACCAGCCAAGAACCGCCTCGGAATTATCCCTAACCCAAAATCACAACCCTCCCCTTGCCCCGTCGACTTTAAAGCTCGCTTCCAAGGCAAGAAAGGGCATATCTACATCAGCGCTGCTACCGAAATCCCCCGCATCTCCTTCTTTACTGAGTCAGCAATGAGTAAAAATGACACAACCCCTGATATCTGGATTCCCATCAAGGATATCTTGGAGCTCAAGAAGGTCGGGGGTCTGGGGTGGAAGGGCAAGCTTGTGGTGGGGTGGGCGATGGAGAGAGAAGTCGCTGATGGATTGGAGATCATTGACAAAACTGGACGACGGGTGATCTTGACAGCGATCCAGCTGAGAGAGGAGCTCTTTGATCGTTTGGTTGCGATGGGAGGACAAAAGTGGGAGAGTTGGTAAGCTAGATTGATATCTTACAACCTCGAGCAACGAACAATTCTGTTGGGAGATGATGCGTAACAAAGGGTGACTTTCTACGTCCTACATGTACATTCTCCAGCTTAGTTATTCTAATGAATAAACGACCTATACCAATCGCGAACGGCTAGGACTCTAACTCAGGTATAAAGGCTTATCAATGTATCTGATTTCCTTGGTCCAGCCATTCCAGGGAAGCAGAAAGTGGAACTGAACAACCAGTGACTCGAAAACAGCAGTCTTGGGAACTTAATCCAATGCCGACCACGCATTCCTGATCATCGAAGGTTGTCACTGCTGCGATGGCGAGTTCGATCTTCCCGACCGCGTCCCAGCGTATGCGGGCAGAAGCTTACTGACGATTCTTCGGCGCTGTCGTCATTCTCCGCACCACCATCCCCTCTTCCCCATCGCCATTCTCCGCATCGTCGCCCCCTTCTCTGCCATCGCTATCACCATGGTCCTTATGTCCTCCGCCGCTCAATCCCTCCCAAACCTGAAACTTCACTCCGATCTTCCTCCCCCCTCTGATGCCATCGACCGGACTCTGTGCCCTCCCCGGCATCACCTGGACCCACTTGTGGCCGTCAGCGACGTCTTCGTGGTAAGCAACGTTATCCTGCACCAGGAGACACTGCTGGGCTGGCGGGAGGGTGGTGCTAAGAAGGGCGAGGAAGTGGTTGTAGGTGATGTGATTGGCGGAGAGGCTGCGGGTGATGGAGGCTTTCGGGTTGCAATGTTTGAGTTTCTTGGAGGGGGGTTTGATCTGGTAGAATAGTGAGAGGTTGGGATGCGCGTGGGGGAGAGGGCGAGGTTGGTTTCGACACCCTTCCCATTGATGCGGAATCGGCATGCTGCGTTGTGGATCGTATCAGTGCGAAAAGCCTCTTCGCGAGAAAGGTGAAAGAAAAGGAAGACAAACTATACTTATTAACACACACCATATGCTCCTCCCCCCCTTAACTTCCTTAACCTCATTCTCCCCAGCCTCGGACTCCCTTTCTCTCCCTCCAACCACCCTATCGGAACCCCATCGGAAACCCATCGGAAACTCATAACCCCCCCCCCCCCCCCCTACCTCACGATGGCACAAGGGCGATTACACACATATTTTGGCATTTGGAGTGGCTAAAGGTCCTATGGTTAGATGAAGTTACAGTTCTTGTAGGAGGACTGTAAAAGAGTAAGTAACGCGGAAGAGGGAGGAGAGGTTTCAAGCACAAGCATACAACACCAGCTTCATACGACACCAGTCAACGCCTGGGGAGCAATTGGATATGGTTATAAGAGTCAATTGATATTTGTCTACGGTACTGGAAAGATAGGAGCCCTTACACAAAAGAATTACCTAGCACAAATCCTCCAGCCTCACATTGAGGGGTTAATCCGAACTTTTGTCTACTCAGCTCACCAACTTCGCCCTGTTGCTTAGCCTCTATTTATGGAAGATGGCAATTCAGCTCACGGACATAAGACGACAACCAACTGCTGTGCCAAATTAATTCTTCAGGAGATGGTTGATGGCCGTCTAGTCGTTCGTTACCCATTCCGCATTTCCATCTACAGTCACACATTTTCAAGATCCTTCCAGGGCGGGTCCTGAGCCCAAACCCGCTTCTCACCCATCACCAGCCGCCACTGGATCTCCTTAAACTTGTGCCAGTCACCATCCGAGTCGAATATATCACGCCTGTCCCACGCCTGTATCGTCCGGCGTATTTTCAGCAGCGTGGCATCCGAGCGGCGCATTATATCCACGATCTTGGGCCGGTCGCGCGGCTGCGAGTCTCGAAGGCGCCAGATCTCGACGTCCAGCTCGTAGCGCTTGCGGATCAGCTCCGCCAGGTGTCGTATTTCCACGGCCTTGACCTTGCGTCCAGGCTCGAAGTACTCGGGGAGATCGCCTGGCGGGACGGGTTCTGCGGGCGGGTGTTCTTCCGGTCTGGGTTTCTTGTGGAAGGGGTTGCGCATCTTCATGAAGTAGACAGCTTGAGGTGCGGTTGTTACGCGGTAAGGAAGGCTGTGTGTGTGAGAGAGGTAGAGCCGTAAGGTGACTTGGTACAATATTAGAATCGTATGAAGATGATATAGACTCTGTGAGGTTGAGGGACAGGTTCACTCGCCCTCGATATTGCGATTATAGGTGAGGTTGAGGTTGTAGAGCATGTAAAGGGTGCAAGGCTCCGCGAAAGCGGGGGATCAATCGGCGATGCGCTGGCAAGCCCACAGCCCTTCAGCCTCATCTAGTCTGGAACACCGCCCTGGAGCTTGATTATGAATAAATACGAAGCTAGCGCTCTCTGTAATTAGGATATATTAACTGTTGGATTAATGTTGACATGAGAGGGGTCTCAAGCGTGCACTTTTACATCGTATTCACCTGTGAGGGACGCCTGAAGAGTGATCAAGCAATGTTAAAGATAATAATATTTAACGGTAAAATCTGCTAAGAAAAAAGGGAAGTGTGAACAGCTTATTGGCTGTGTACAGGGCTGGGAGAGTCGACATATGCAAGACAATCATGATAAAACGCATTTCCGCGAAATCGACCAAGAGGAAGTGATCAATGAAACTTGAACACGCTGAAAACTCCTTTACAATCTGCGACCAATTCATCATTTTCCAGCCCCGTCCCCTGCCCACTGCCAATTCGTCGGAGTTCTGGCACGACTACGAGTTTCTGCGTGCCGTCTTTGTCCACAGCGATTTGTCCACTCCGCGACGGCTCTCCAACTGAATCCGACATGACGAGGAACAGTCTGTATCGTTGTTGCCCGACCTCAAGCCAGAACTTTGCAGCTCTTCTCACCAGGTTTCTGAAATTCTGTTTGTCAATGTCGCTCACAGAGGCAACCCTTTCCAGCTCCTTGAGCATGTCGTCTATAGCCTCCTTCACAGACGATTCGTAATCCCGTTTCACGTTGTAGTTGGCATCCCCCTCCTCGAGAAGCCGGCTAGTTGCATCAAGACATTCTTTGATTGTTTCGTACCTCCATTTTTCAGAGTCTTTGGTAGGTACTGGACCGTGAGCCAGTGCTCCAGTAGATTTCCGATCTTTTTAACTTAGTCATGTCTAACCAGGTAAATTTAAACAAGGGGCTCACCTTGACCGAAGCTGGCAATCCATTGTTGTTCTAGTGACTTCCCTTCCTTCCCTAGCACCCGAAATGGTGTACAAAATATCTTTTCATAGAGGATGACCCAGATAGTGTTTTGAAAGAGGTATTGTTTGTCTCTTCTCTGATTTACCGAGTTCAAGAACGCCTTATCTGGAAAAGGCCAAGTTCGTACTCGTCCATCGTCCCATCGATGTCTTGCAAATGCATCAACATCGCTCGTCAAATCTTGGAAACGACGGGCAAGCTCGCGGTCGCTCATGGCTTTGAAACGATCTCCCTTCACCAGTGCCCCCTTCAAAGACTCAATACGTTTCCATAGGGTCCTGTGTTCTTCCTCACATTGTTTTCTAAGCGCCACTACAATAGCATTATGGTCTTCTCTCGTTTGCCTTTGCTGAGCTTCATGGGCTTCTCTCGTTTGATTTTGCTGAGCCTCATTGGCATTTCTCATTTGCGTCATCTGGGCTTCGTGATCGTCCTTAATATGAGCTATCTCCCTATCCCTTCCCATCATCTCATGGCCGTGTCTCTCTCTCATAGCATTTATCTCTGCATACAACTTGCCTACTGCGGTTTTCGAGTTTCGTTCTAATCGCGACACCCAATCACGGCAATCTCTTTCCTTTTGCGCAATCTCTCCTTCCAACTTTTCCCGAAGACTGGTCATATGCTCTTGGTGCTGTAGCTCAAGTTGAGCTATCTCCCTATCCCTTTCCATTATCTCCTGGTCGTGCCCCTCTTTCATAGCATTTATCTTTGCATATAACTTATCGATTGTGGTTTTCGAGTTTCGTTCTAATCGCGACACCCGATCGCTGCAATCTCTTTCCTTTTGCGCAACCTCTCCTTCCAACTCTTTCTGAAGACTGGCCATATGCTCTCGGTGTTGTAGCCCAAGCTGGTTGAGATCACTCTCGTGTTTACTCTTTAACCGTTCTTTCGAATTTTCCAACTGAATGACTTTATCATTGCACTCTTTCCTAATTTTCCTATTCTTTTCTTCCGTGTCTCTCTGAAACGTGGTTATTTGCGTTTGGTGCAGTTTTTCAAGCTCTGCTACCTTACCCTTGTATGTATTCTCCCACATTTCTTTCTCATTCTCCAACTGTCGTATTCGGGCATTGTACCCATCCTCCATCGTTTTCAATTTGGATTGATGCTTTTCTGAGAGCGTGCTCATCCGCTTTTGAAACTGCTTGGCTGTCTCCTCATGTCGATGTAACTGAAACTTGTAGTCCTCTTCCTTCGTTCTCCAAGTGGATTGTTGCTCTTCTTGGATCTTCTTATGCTCTGCTCCCAAGACCGACACTGCAGTTTCGATGCAACTCCTTTTCTCTTTCTCTTTAGCTCTTTCCAACGTTGACAGCATGTCTTCAAGTTCCTGCTTTTTTTGGGCCCCTTCGTCTCTAGACTTTGTCAAGAGCGCTTTGATAAGACCATCAATTGCCATTTCAATATCCTCAAGTGAACAGGAACGAGGAATTTCTCTATCGAAATGCGTAGATACGATTGGTGAATGTTCAAGCTTGAATTGGTGGAGACGACGAGATATTCTATCCCTTACTACTCGGGAACCACTATCCTCCTCCTCGTGTCTAGTTTCTGTTCTCTGTAACTCTTCACCCTGCAAAGGCCCAGAGGCCCCATCAACATCTGCATCCCGAGGACGACCATGAACACCAAGGCCTGGTTTGTTTGAAACACTGGCATTAGACAGGTAAATTTCATTCGACGATATAATATCTTGGTTCCGTTTTCCTCGCCGAGTCCTTGGTTCTTCCGATTTCGAGGGCGATAGCTCAATTGTCTCACTAACGTTTGAGGCTCGGTAACTAGCATTAGGATTATGGAACCATGATCCGGATCTCGTATTCTCGCCTTCTGGTGTCAAAGGCGATTGTAATGACCTGGAGTTCTCGCCAAGGTTCGCGTCCGTATGATGACTATGAGCGGTTTGGTTTGGAGTATTTCCAAGAGGCGGGCCGTTCTTATTCGGTTCTGTGTCATCATGGCCGGGTGGTTCCGGCAGCTTTTTATCGCGATCAGCTTGTATGGGCCTTGGGGCATCTGGTTGAGATTGGGGTGAATATAATACCAGGGCTTTGCGCCTCCGCAATTCTTCTTTGTGCATCCACGATTCCTTTTTGCGCTTCCTTCGATCACTCCATGGGAGCTTTTTCCATTTCATGACGATGATCAGAGTTCACAAAGAGAGCAGATGCATCTATTTGTTGCGCAGAAGAGTTGAAGTGGGATGAACAGCGTTGACAATGGTAGCCCCACGGACGTTTTGCGCAAGGCTGAACTCCCGGCCCAACTTTGGTTTACCACGTGTATGCCTCTCCCAAAACGGTTAGATCGGTCATATACAGAGTATGCCGATAATTTCTATGCGTATATTCGATATTAACCCTCTTTGCAGAAAGGCAAGAGCACGTCTTAATTGAAGCTTTGAAGTGGATGTATCCCTTAATTACGCCACGAGTTGGGATATACTAAGGGAAGTGCTGGCTGAAAGGGATCGAGCTAATGAGCTAGGGCTTGAACTCCTTACTGTTATAAGTCACATCCGCTATTCTGCCAAGGAGGAACAGAGGTGGATCTTGGCCGAGAATAATGCGAGAAATCTTTAGAAAAGAGCGCAGTTAGAGCTAGGAGGAGGACAGCGATGGATGCGGACGTTGTGTCTGCGGTTGACGAGTACAAGAAGGACCTACAGGAGAGAGAGGATCGAGTCAGAGAGCCATTTCTTGCTTTCCAACGTTTACAGACCTCTCAGACGAATACGGCCCTTTCTACCTCGGAGTCAATGATCTCGGACGCTTCAGAAAGCTAGTGAAAACAGGCCAGAAGACCACCACGAAGCGGTCATCGTTGAGTGACATTACCAATCAAGCATATCTTAGCGTGAAATAGCTCCAACTGACGAATCAGCCTTTCAATTCCTCACGGCCTCGCATTAGCACTCGCTCTATAAAAGGAGTAAACACTTGAAGGGGCCAAATGTAAGAGTGCGCTAGGTGTTAGCGCGCTGAGAGAGCCACTTTAACCATGCCAGAGCGAACAATAGCTGTATTCCACTTTCCAGCCACGCCACGTGTACAGAGCATTAAGAAGAAGGTGGGGAGCGACAGAGCAGTGGAGGGAAGTGACAGAGTGGTGAAGAGGAATGATGAAGTGATAGCAGCAGAGGGTTGCAGCAGAGTGCTGTCTACTCGACATCGTCATCATCAGTATCATCTTCGTCTCAAATCTAAGTAATAAGTTAGAATATATCGTCAAAGTATAGTCGTGGACATTACAATAAAGGCGTCTCGAGGCATATCATCTGACTGTATTACCTCGTGCTTAGTATCAGGGGGTCGATTTGTTTTAATGACAATATCCTCATTAAACTTCGTGACCTTCCTCTTTTTTATCATACTTTCTGTTCCAGCCCAGATGTAACCTTGGTAGTAAAATCTGACGACCGTCTACCGCTATACTGCACAATTGAATCAATTGCAAGGGCTTAATAGTGCGACTTCCATCCACCTTCTCACCTACAGCTCGTTCCAGCCACACCTGAATGCCTGAACAGTACTCTCCTATTAGTGCTGTGCTCCTAAATAGACAGCTTACATCAAAGGTTGAGTTCCCCCGCGCATAAAGGAGGCGCCTTAGGTCCATGTTCAGATGTTCGAGAAATAGATCAGTCTCATGCCAGGTATCTGCAGCACCCTGGAGATTAACCAGACTGTTTGAAAGGATTGCTCGTTGCAGCGCGGGATCACAGGCGGGCGTAAAAATTAGGGAGAATTACTCGCATAGCACAATTTTAGATCTTTATTACCGAAGTAGCACACATCATTTACTAATATAGCACAAATTTCCCTCTGCTCATTCTAACTCTAAGCAGCATTCTGGCAAGTTCGCCGATTGTGTTCCTTTTGACCACAGTGACCACAAATAATCTGCCGTCTGTACTTTTCTCCCCTCCGGTGTCTCCTTTTCTTGGGCCGGCCACGTTGCTTGGTTAAATATGGTGCCTCTCCATCACTTAGATCTTCAACAAGATCTTCTTCTCGAATTGGATGCATGTGTCGTGAGTAAGTGAGACGATAAGACTCAACTGAGTACCAGTCGTTAATGTAGTTGTATGGATCGTCTCCTTGCCATAAGCAAGCTGCAATTGCATGGCAGCAAGGGATTAGAAACGCCTGAAACTCGCAACAGATACAGTTGTTTTCTGGGAGATCCACGATGTGGCTACTGCCATCAGGAATAAAGACATGTGCTAGTCCGTGTTTTGCGATACTGACTTTATAACGGCGAGCTTGTTGATAATTACCATCAAAAATCTTTTTTGCATAATCTGTGATTCGTTCGGACTGGTGTGGTTTATGTCGTCGTAAATGCATTGTTGACATCGTTTTCGT
>JAJDMY020000560.1:0-24041 GCA_022345705.2 Sabuloglossum arenarium | reverse complement strand
ATTCCGGCTACCCTGAGACAGGCCAGGGCAGGAGGCATATAGGGTTTTCCCAGAAAAGAGAGCTGGAGGGCTCGTGAAAGATAGCAGTAGTCTCTGGGAACCGGAAAGTACCCGGGAAACGGATAGTTTTCCATATTTCGGAATGTCGCGCGGAGCAGCAGCGATGCCGGCTATGAAATATAATTGAAAATAGAAATTTACAATGCAAAATTAATCTTACAAGCCTAATACCAATACTTTGTTCTATGGTTAGCGCTATGCGGGTCGTTTCTGGTGTTTTCTGGAGGATGCTCGTAAGCATCTCTCAGACATCACCAACCTCATCCTCCCATCTTTTTGTGGTCGGCCATACCTGCAATTTAGAGAAAGGTGGGATATAAGAACTATAGATCCTACATGATTTAGACCACTATGCTAGAGGCTTAAAGTGCTATTTTACTTGAGACTGTAGTGGTTTTGTTAGTGTAATGGCGGAAAAGGCGTTTGTGCTTATAGGTATTACAGCCAGCTCCCACTATATGAATATGAGTCATATCAACTAGTTTAAAGTTGGAAAATAAAATTCGCCGTATCAATTTTCATTTGGAAACTTATAAGAAGCTCCTTATCATTGGTATTGGGCTTGTTGCGGTGGTGGTGGGGGAATACCGCTATTGATTGAGAAAACATTGGCGAAGAGTCGAAAGTATGGACAAAAAATTGATGGCAGGAATAGATGGAGGAAGAAACCAAGCACAGAAACGTGAAATGATAAACAGAGACGAATAGATGGAAGGGAAAGGGCGCCGCTCGTGTTTCCGCAATTGCATTTACTTAACCAATCGATCCGCTTGAACAACGGGGGCAGAACAACTGTTGTAAATACAAAAAACACAGCCTTAGTGCTAAATCATCTAAGCCACCGCCAGCAAGGCCGAGCTCATATTTGGGTTGGCGATGTTCCAATCGCAGAGCCCGACGATGAAGCCTCCCAATATGTGGGTCACTTATCCGAAAGACGAGGCTGAAGCAGCACCTGTGGAGATCCTCTGTGCGAACGTCCCGTCCCAATTCATAGATTAACGACAAGTCGAGGTCAACAACGGGACTCCTTCCTTAAATCTATATTATCACCGATGGATCCGTTAAGTATCGCTGCGAGTATTATTGCAGTACTCCAAGCTACCAACGCAGTCGTCTCTGTCCTTTACGATTACAGCGTTGCCGTCAAGAATTACTCATGGGAACTGCCGAGAGTCACTGAAGAAGTGAAGAGCCTTCGCAATGTTCTCGAAACTCTTGAGCAGCTCGCGAAGAAGGCGGAAAGTGCAGATCCAGCGGCAGAAGCTCGACTGCCAGCGTTGAAGCTACTATGCGAACCCGACACAGGTCCACTGGCCATGTGCCTTGTGGAATTGGAAGCTCTCATACAGAAACTAGCTCTACCAACCTGGATGGGGCAGGGTGGAAAGAGAAGGGGAGTCCTCGTGCAGGCATTAAATTGGCCGCTGAAGCAAGGGGACACAAAGAAGGTTCTTGGGAAGATTGAAAGATTTAAGGCCACACTGAATTTGGCTATAACGGTGGATCAAGCGTGAGTTCTATATCGTCGCTCGCCGAAGCAATGCCATGATGGTAATGACGAGAATGAGGCTCCTACTTGACTTCAGGACAGTAACACTTCGGCAAAAGCCAAGTGCTCAGGAGCTTCGTGGATTAGACATACATGGCGATGGAAAACAGACGCTTGCTTATGCATTGGTACAGGACACTGGCGCTAGCGATACAAGATACCACACTGGGCACACAAAAGGGCCTTACTAAGTTGCATCAGTCACTTACGTCAATAAGGATAGGTACTCACCACACTCTATTTCTACTCGAGGATATAAGCTTATCCATAGGGAATAGATGGTCAGCGTGAAAAAATTCATCGGTGGCTATCGGCGCCAGATCCATCATTGAACCATAGCCAGGCACACAAGAAACGGCAGGGGACAACTGGCTCATGGTTTGTCGGGAGTAAGCAGTTTGCCGATTGGAAGACAAATTCGAACTCCTTTCTCTGGCTACATGGAATCCCTAGATGTGGTAAGACTATACTATACTCCACGATTATCGAAGATGTTCTACAACACTGTCACCTCGATCCTACCCTGGCGGTCGCGTATTTCTACTTTGACTTCAACGATATTGAGAAGCAGCGGCATGATAAAATGATACGTTCGCTCATTACGCAACTCTCCATACAAAGCCCAAGCATGCCTCAGGCACTAGGGTCACTCTTCTCTTCCTACATGGACGGGCAGCGGCAACCCAGAGACGACGAGCTTATGGGGACCCTACGACAGATGATTGAAGGATCCGAAGAGATCTTTATCATTTTCGACGCTCTGGACGAATGCAACGAAAGGGATGAACTTCTGGCAAATATTGAAGAGATCATGAAATGGAAAATTAGAAAGTTGCATATTCTGGCTACGAGTCGAAGAGAGAAAGACATCGAGGAACGGATTGGACCTTTAGTCGATGACCAGGAAAAGATTTGCATTCAGAGTGCACTCGTCAATGATGACATCCGTGCCTACATTCGCGAAATGCTTCAGACTGACTGGCGGTTGAAAAGGTGGCAAAATAAACCGGAGGTGCAGCTAGAGATCGAGAGGACGCTGATGGGCAAAGCCGACGGAATGTAAGACTAGCATCCTTTAAATTCTTTCAACTAGCCATGAAATCGCTCATGCATCGAGTCAGGTTTCGATGGGCTGTGTGCCAGCTCGATGCGTTGGGGAAATGCCTTAATCTCCCTATGCTTCGGAAAGCAATGGCATCTCTGCCGAAGACGCGGACGACACATATGCAAGAATACTGTGCGGCATTGACGAAGAACACAGTGAAGATGCTTTAAAAATATTGCAGTGGCTAACCTACTCTGCTCGGCCGCTGGGAATCGAAGAAGTCGCTGAAATTCTTACTATTGATATTAAAAACAGCCCCCGATTTGATCCTGAAAGACGGTTTCCAGAGCCGCGAGACATACTGACAATATGCTCTAGTTTGGTCACCACGACAACGGAGCCAACATACAGTCGTCTCCACGGCAAGACAACCAGGGAACAGGTCAGACTAGCGCATTTCTCTGTCAAGGAATATCTTGTGTCAGAGCGGATTCAAACCGGGCCAGCCAGTGGGTACAGCATCCGAGATATACCCGCCAACGCATCTATAGCTGAGGCCTGCCTTGCATACCTTCTACAATTCGAGTACCATAATTCTTTAACCCCTCGAACCACCGAAGACTATCCACTTGCTAGATATGCAGCGAAGTTCTGGACTCGACATGCTCGAGCGGCTAGAGAGGATGCGAAAGCAATGCATCAACTGATTATGGAGCTTTTTCTGTCCAAGAGAGACGCCTATGTCAACTGGCTTCGGCTTTTTGATCTGGATCGGCCATGGGGAGAGACAAATATAGCTGGCTTAGAGAGAATCGCCTCTCCGCTGTACTATGCATCGCTAGCTGGCTTAATTCAATCAGTATGACTATTACTCGAGAAGGGGGCCGATGTCAACGCCCAGGAAGGAAGCTATGGCAACGCGCTGCAGGCGGCGTCATACAAGGGCCACGACCAGATCGTCCAGCGGCTGCTCGAGAAGGGGGCCGATGTCAACGCCCAGAGAGGAAACTACGGCGGCGCACTGCAGGCGGCGTCGATCGGGGGCCACGACCAGATCGTCCAGCGGCTGCTCGAGAAGGGGGCTGATTTCAACGCCCAGGGAGGAATCTACGGCAACGCGCTGCAGGCGGCGTCGTTCGGGGGCCACGACCAGATCGTCCAGCGGCTGCTCGAGAAGGGGGCCGATGTTAACGCCTAGGGAGGAAAGTACGGCAACGCGCTGCAGGCGGCGTCGTTCCGGGGCCGCGACCAGATCTTCCAGTGGCTGCTCGAGAAGGGGGCCAACGTCAACGCTCAGTGAGGATTCTATGGCAACGCGCTGCAGGCGGCGTCGCTCAGGGGCCACGACCAGATCGTCCAGCGACTACTCGAGAAGGGCGCCAACGTCAACGCCCAGGGAGGATACTTCGGCAACGCGCTGCATGCGGCGTCGGAAAGGGGCCGTGACCATATCACCCAGCTACTAAAATCAGCCATACAATCCCAATAATACCGCTAACCACCCAACCCACCACCACGACATCTGCATCCTTTCTACACAACATCCTCCTCCCAGTTCCCAAAATTTTACATTAAAGATGGTAATGTATCACATATCACTCTTCAACATTCTTTGCCCATCTATTCGAAGATATGATTTATAAAGACACATTAATTGACACCTCACCTTTTAAAATAAAATAAAAAAATAAAAATAAAAATTAGAACGTGCTCAGTAACTTGCCAACGGGGAGGCCGCTAGTCCCGTGCGACTGGGCCAGGACAGATTCAACCTCTCTATCCAACTACCAAAATTAATTATCTCCCCATACAATTGCTTTTGCACCACCACCTCTACGTCTAGTCGTCGATCCTCGACTGCACTTCTGAACCTTCTTTCTGGGGGCTTTTTCTAGGTAGTCATCGCTACCGGTAACACAGGATGCTGAGGGATAATCTACTGTAACTCCTGAGTATTGCTTTTTCAGAGGTGCTGCTTTCCTTGACTTCTCAGCAGGAGCAGCACCGGACTGTGATTTTGCGGCGGCGTCAGGGGTATCAGCTTCAGAATCGCTACCAGACGAGTGACTTTCGTTCCTGCGCTGCCGTTGTTCAATGCCAGCCCGCTTCCTCTTCGCCTGCTCATGGAGACTCATCATTGCATTTTCCATTCGCTTGCTCTTGTTCGCGTCTCTCTTCCGCGGGGCAGAAGCGCCAGAACCTATACCGCCAGTGAAGAAGCTCGTGATGTTCGCCTGCGTTCCTTCGTTCTCTCGCCTATTCATGTCTCTAATCACGGGCACGAGAACCTCGTCTGTTCGCTCTTGCGTCCAGCCTATGGTAGCCATGAGGAAAGAGCGTAGCGCATCTAGGTCAGGGACACCCCATTGGAAGCTTGTGGGATCGCTGTCGACGTTCGGCTCGAGGTAGGCTATGTCAACCCGCTCGTCAGGAAAGGTCGGAGCGAGGAAGATCTTGTTAGCATTTCGTTTGAACTTTTTGCGAAATGATGTCTTCAGGTCATCTGGAGCTGTGTTTCCTGTTTGAATACGGTGCCACCATTCTTTAAACTCCTTCAATCCATCTGCAGAGTTGAACTCAGAAAGAATCTCAAGGGCCGTGACTGGGCCCACACCTGGAAGGCCGTCGGTATAATCACTTCCAAGTAAATGCGCCATACGAATGAGTTTCTGTCTGTCAAGATCAAACTCCTTCTCCAAGTCGTTGGCTAGATAACACTCAACAAATTTCGCTTGGTTGAACATGTTCTTATATACCCTTGTTCCACCAAAGAGGAAGGTATCGGAATCGTCTGTCACAATCCCATCGACTAGACCCAGCCTCACCAATTCTGCACATTGAGCTTCGGCTTCCATAGGCGCGGTGACGTATGGTAATCCAAAAAGCTTTAAAAGCTGCTGGCATTCGGTCACCATAATCTGATTAACTTCATCCGCGTCTCTTCGATCTTTCTTTTGCTGACTCCTTAATGCCTTGAGTTCGCTTTCGTAGTCCTCCTGGTTTTGGAATTTCGACTTCTGATTCAATTCCGATGCAAAGCGAGCGTGCTCTTCGGCCTCTACAGCAAGCTGGCGCATGAGCTCCTCGTCTTCTGGATCAGAGTATTGATCTGCGTCTTCTTCAGATCGTTCTTGATCAAATGAGTCGATAATTGGAGCGGGAGGTACGATCTCGCTATGACTCTCCAAATTCGCGTACCTTAGAGGAACCGAAGCATCCGGGATCTCGACGTCTTCAAATACTGGCGATGGAGACCTGGCGGCCAATGAGCCATTCTCGCCCCATACAGGCAGGACTGCGTTGGAAATGTTGTCATCACGGCTTCCCGGCTCTTCTCGATCACTCTCTTCCCATTCAAAGAGCTCTCCATCCGACTCTTGATGTTCCTCATCAGGGGCCTTCTGAGGTCCAGGTGCAGCCGGCTGATGACTATTCTTTTGCCTTTCTGAATTTGGTTGTTCCGCTCTAGTTAGGTCTGCAATGTGACCTATCCACAATTCCGAACCCATCAATGCAACATCTTTCATTTCTGTATCTCTCCCACCTTCGTCTTCTGACGTATCAATCTCGATAACCTCATTTTTTTTTCGTTTGGGTTGCACCTCATATGCCGGCTTGCCTCGCTCCACGGGATTTCCGCCGTCGAACCCGCGATCTTCTGCTTTTCTTTCGACTTGAAGGCCTATTGCTACATCACCAGAAAACCATGGGGGAAGCGGCGTTGCCTTTTCTCTTTGCTCCTTCTCAAACCTGCCAGCTTCGTTGCTCGATTTGGTTCTTTTTTTACCCAGTAAAGACTTGCTGAAGTTTAGTTTTTCAAAGGGTAATGGTCCGCCGAATAGATCAGCCTTTGACGAACTTGAAGCTTCGTTTACTGCTTGAGCGCTTTTGCTGCTTTCGCCTACGAGCCTAACGTCGGCTTGTTGTTGGCTTTGTATCCTTCTGGATTCATCCAAGACAGCTTGCAAGTCTACATCGTCATCGTCGCTATCAACGTCAGCCTGGAAGTTAGATTGTTTAGCACTACTCTGGTAGTCCTCTATCAGACGGCCTTTCCCCTTCCCAGATGGCTCATTTACCACTCCTGGCTGTCCGAGGGACATGGCAATTGCCCGATTAAGATCTTCCTCATCATCATGCACAGCGTCAGGAGTTTCAAGGGACATGGCGATCGCCCTATCGAGTTCCTCATCATCTTCCTCCATGCTACCGGTAGTGTCCTCAAAAAGTTCCGTCATTTCCTGCTCCCTGACACCATCCCAACCCTCCTCATCTTCATCGTCGGTGACAAACAGAGAGTTTGGATTCTGGGTTCTGGGATTCCCAACCCACCATCTTCCTTCACCGTTACTCCGTCTTCTAGCCTCGTATAAGGAATTTCTTTGAGTCTCAATCTCAGCCATTTCGTAGCCTTCATTAAATTTTAGCGGTATGCCTTGCGGATGTGAAAGCTTTGGCATGCGATTTAGCCCCTCGATCGGCACATCTTCAAATTCACCCTCATCTCCCCACTCCTCCTCACTCTCACTAAGATTCGTAGGCTGATTTAAGCGTTCTACATCGATAGGCATATTTCGATCACCCTGCTCCTTTCCTCCCACTACTCCCAATGCCCATCCACCCTCGACACCATCATTCTTCACGAGAACATACTCTCTTCCTTTTTCTCCAGCAACTCTAGCTCCGTGGCTAACCCATTGCTCGTCGTTCATGCCATTAATATTCATAAGTCGCTGGGTAAGCTCATTTCTCTCAGTTACTCGCTCAATCTGGAACCGCGAGAAAGCCATACGATCAGGAAACATAGAGTCGAGTTGATCTTTCGAGTATCCCATACGCAAACGAGAGCGAAGTCGCGCTGCATTCAAAATATTGTAGCGGTCTGATGCCGGGAGAGATTGAAAAAATGGAGAGTTGAAGTCTATTTTCGAAAAATCATACATGTTGACATCTTCACCGTTGTGGAACTGCCGAGCATATTCCTCCAACTCTTCATGAGACATAATACGAGGATCGTTCGGTGCACCCATCTCCTCCAACGAAACATCTAGATCTGGCAGATGGTAGGCATCTTTCTTTTTGAAGCGACGATTCTGCTGTCTTTCCTGCACCGTCATCTGCAGTTCATCGACGTAGACGAGATTTTCTGGGAATTCTTCCTCCTCTATGATCTGTGCAGGTCTTAAAGAGATGTTAGTAATTCCTCGTCTCCAATGCTGTGAAGGCGTGGTTCACACTTGCCTTTGTCGTTCCTGCCTTCGCTTTTCTGCCTCCTCTTCTGCCCGCCTCTGCATCTGGACGGCCAACAACTTCCCCGCCGTCCTCGCAGCATCCTCCCTCCTTCCTTCCCTTCTCCTCTTCCGGCCCGCAATAGTCTGCCTCTTCAACGCTGGAGCGTCTCCATCGAACACAAAGACAGGTTTGATTCCAAAGTACAGTAACTTGCAGATACGCCTGAAGAACCCCACGACATGGCTGTTCCGCAGGGCGTTCCCCTCCTTATCTCTAACGGCCTTGAGGAACTGGTAGATCCAAATAGAGGCGTCAACTGCGAGACGCTTCTTGTTGAGGGTCTCAAGCTTGATGGGTCGAGCATAGGGTTGGAGGACAGTCCAAAGGCCAGTCACACCCATGGCACAAAAGGGTTATATGAGCCACAGCGCCACTTGGAATTTGGAAGCCGCAAAGGCAAACAAAATGTCGCTGGTGACGTTTGAAGCGCGATCTCGGGCACTAAACGCCAAATCACGTGCAACTGTGAATCATTCATTTGAACCCCGCAGAGCCCTGCGCATCTACTCCATCCCTCTCGACGTCCTGTCACAATATCCCTTCTTCCCCAACGCTGTTGCTTAACATCCGCCTAGTCCGATAAACCAACCCTGGCCACGTTCCTTCTCCAGCATCTCCGTCTCCTCAAGTCTTTCACTACGTCAAGCGCCACCATCTGCCCACAGCCCTGCAAAATCGCAATGACGTGTTTCGTCAGTCTTTATAACCGATTGTCATGTATCCTACACATCGCAGCACTCACTCGATCAAGTTTAGGTTGGGAGATTCCTTCACATTAGGAGGTCTTTATAAATATTCTACAAACTTTCACCTTCCGATGGCTATCTCCCAGGAAGCTGAAGATGAGATTGATATAAGGGCATTAATTTTGAAATCGTGCCTGGGTATACGGTTGTTGTTTGTGTCACAAGCCCTATTTTGCTCGGAGTTCTGAAGTATTAATATGTTTATGGGCGTCGTTTGATTAACAATTTGCTACGACTCCCCCTTACAATCTCTTATGCTGTCATGAATATCGATTCCCGTGCCTCCGAGAATACCAAATCGATGTCAAACTAACTCCCGTGCGCTTTAAGTCAAACTGAGGCTCCTCCCAAAGTTTGCTGAGTATTCACTGATAGTGCTATCGGAAAGTATTAATTTATGTTCGCCGCTCAACAGAGATATGCTTACCTTCGTAGCCTCTCCTATTTTCCAGACTTAACCAGTCACTGGGAATCTGAGACTTATTGCGTTCGCTCAGATGAGTTTTAGACGCTGCTTCCATTGTCAATACTGTCATCTGAAGAGACATCGGAAGTTTGGTTAGAAACCTTCAAATATCAGATGTTGGGCCAAAGCCAAACAATCAGTCGTAGAATTTCCATTCCACGCCCTCCAAGGGATCCAGTAGGACAGTTTGATAGCATAGACTGTTTTAACTTTTTTTTCTTTTTTTCCCGAATGCACTTGAATAGAAGAAATCATGAAACTTCATTTCCAATTCAAAACGCAATCGACGGCCCCCGAAAGATTAGGAAAACACCAGTGAAAGGATTACCATGGAAGGCAAGGAGAAGAAGCATCAAGATCGTTCATCAGCAGGTGGCAGACTAGGCAACGCAACAAAAGGCTCCTCAAAACGCCTTGTGTTTTGCAATACAAATCTGCACGCTGGAAGACATGACGATGCATATAAAGACAGGCTTTTTTTGCTCTTTTCATAAGGGGACGCGATGAAAACTATCATACCAAATACTTCTTTTTCGAGTCGTCTTCGTAGTTTGGCTTTAGTCTCTGATCCGCTGCCGTTGCACATTGCATACTTCTTGGGACTCCAATTCCTGTGAAAAGGCGATGCAAGATGTTTGCGCTGGCGGACCAACAAATGAAATTGTAGGCAAAACAGAGTGGAAAAAGTTGGATAGAAACGATACAATGCATACAGCAATCCACCTCTGTCTATAATCAAATTGACTGACAAGAAAGGAAATGGAAAAAAAAAAAGGATGATAAGAGACATAAGGTCATCAACACACATCGGCCAGCGCTACAGAGATGGTGTTTCCATACTACTTTACCGGAATTGTCCGCTGTGTAGCGTAGCGTAGAGAACGTTATAGTTGGCAGATCTCGCTCTACCAACCGTTGGCTTGATATCAGCTGATATCAGTCGAAAACACCAGAGCCAGCCTTCATAGGCAAAGCATTCCAGCTGTTAACTTCTGTTTTAGCTCACCAATATTCGAAGTCTATCTCGTAGGGAAATCTCATCCAGCAATTTTAGAAGCTCTGAGGCATGACCGATGCGGGCTTCATAAACAATTAGTCTCGGATATGTATAGAGTCGTTCACTAAAATACTCACCGGGCTATGCATTATGCTGTTTCTCTTACTGCGGCCTTTCTTAATGTGATTTTTCAAAGCGCTAGAATCCAGCGGCTTCAACAACTCGAAACTACATAGTAGTTCCCCTGATACTGACATAACTGCACCCCAGTTGTCGAATTCTCCACAATACTACCGGGGAATGTCAGATTATCCAACGCAGCTCAATGTCGAGTGGGCAGCATTAACTTACGTTTGGTGCTGAAAACACGGTGACGAGAATTCTATCACTGAAAAATTCATAGCCATCCTCAACAACCATATGTGCCCTGCAGACGAGATCGAAATCGTGCCGCTGCAAGAAGTCCATGATCACTTTCTTCCCAAAACAATAACTCACACCTCGCTCATTCGCCTCCCAGTCTGCTTCCATGTCAGCGGGATCACTCCAGAGCAAGTCGTTTAGGAGTCCGTAATCCGGCACGTCCGTTGGACGAGCAATTTGCCTAATGTCATCCATGTGTGAGAGCGAAGGCGAAAGTCCACCATGAACGCAAAATATTTTGCCTGCAACAATGGCCGCGATTGGGAGAGTATTGAATGTATCAACAAACGTCTTCCAGATCTTGATGTTGCATCTACGCTTGCATTCGTCATAAAATCCATAGACACGAGTCACATTCGCACACTCGTGGTTGCCCCGTAAGAGGAAAAAGTTCTCGGGGAACTTGAGCTTGTAGCAGAGCAGTAGAAGAATGGTCTCCAAGCTCTGTTTTCCACGGTCAACATAGTCACCAAGGAAAAGGTAGTTTGCGTTTGGCGGAAATCCACACATTTCAAACATACGAATTAGGTCAGTGTATTGACCGTGAACGTCTCCGACGATCTTGACCGGTGGGGAAAGCTCAACGAGTGCCGGCTGTGATAAGAAAACCTCCCTCGCAGCTGAGCATATAGCTGTGATCTCGGCGTTCTTGAGGCAGACCGCTTTCGTGACCTTACCGGCATATGCTGCATCCAAGAGACGGCCAATCATTTCATCCAGATCAATAGAGCGAAGAGCCCCTATTCCCATAGTCGGTGAACCGCTACTCCCGCCATCTTCAGTACCCGCTCCAAGAACCTCTGGAGTGCGTGGGTTGATCGTGTTCTCTCGTTTAATGAGAATGGACTCCTTTGGTTGTTGTAGGTGAGATGGCTGATGTAGACCTGTGGGAGGTCCTTCAGAAA
Organism: Sabuloglossum arenarium; assembly: GCA_022345705.2. NCBI lineage: Eukaryota > Fungi > Ascomycota > Geoglossomycetes > Geoglossales > Geoglossaceae > Sabuloglossum > Sabuloglossum arenarium. The sequence continues at coordinate 12,555 of JAJDMY020000560.1, read as the reverse complement.
CTTGATCAACCTCACCGCTCCGCTGTGCCTGATCAAGGGATTGATGCCCATGTCCAATAGATGCCGATTGGGTGGGTGATGGAGGGGGGATTGTGGCATCCGATAGAGCCGAGGCAGGAGTATCATTGACAGCAGACTGAATTGTTGATCCAGAGAAGGTTCGACTGGTCCTCGTTGCGCCAGACTTCGCGCTTGTCGAGGATTTCACAGATGCTGCATCGGACTTGTCAATGCCTGTCGTGCCAGTGTATGGTGGTCCAGCAAGCGTAGAAGAAGACGCCTTAGGGCTGTCAGTCTTATCAGACTTTCCACTACCCGGTATTTTTGATCGAAGCGAGCGGATCGACCGTGTAGATTCCTTAGTATCTGATTTGCTAAATGACGGGTAGGAGTCAAAGCCATCTCCAGAGGCGCGTTCCAGGGATGTTGCTGAGGCATTATTTGATCCTGGTGCCGAGCCAGCGCCACTTCTCTTAGATGACGTCTGACCCATATCTGTGACTTAATCGAAAATGCCTCAACTGTGCCTTCCCTTCAAAGTGTGCTTCCCCCGATGAAAGTTCGAGTGCACAATCACTACCGGTGGAGGTACTTTCGAGGAAATTGAAAGCGAGACGGCCGCTGAGGTATGGAGTCCTGTTCGCAGTCGTCGTTTTTGGAGCTGCCAGACAAGGCTACCAAACACTTGATCCGATCCTGATTTGAGATAATCAGTGTACCTGACAGAGAGCTCTGCACAGCTCAGATGGAGGTTAACTGATAGCGGATGGTCGGCCTTAATCCTCCAGCTTAGTCCGTGCCTTGCCCGCCTGAAATTGTGCGCCAAGCTCAGCTGGCTCAGGTTGCAGAACTTCTTAGAACGCTCGCCAATTGCAAGCCTGACGCGTAGGATTTGCGCGAGTTCTAGTGAGACCTGGCCTATAATGAACTTGTTGAGCTAGTACGTTGGGGGGATGCTGGGATCCAATCCTACGACACTACTCTGGGATCGAGTTCTCTCCGATCGTAGCCTTGAGCAGAAGAACCAAAAGATCTTAGGGAGGTTCAAAGAGCGTAGAAAGGAAAAAAAGGAAACGAGCTTCGACGAAGGACCGAGACGTGGTTATAGGAGCTCTTCCTGTGATGCAGGTGTAACCGGCAAATCCCGTGCCGAAGTTCAAAGGCGGAGATAACGGAGGAATTAATGACTCAAGAGTCTGTCGGGCCAGCTTTGGCAGAGCTCTAGATAACTGTGATGATGGTCGTAGCAGCCAGGCAGAGGTTGCTTGGTTGACAGCCAAACTCTGCGATGCCGTTGTTCAATGTGGAGTAGGATGCAAGTGGCGTAACGTCGGCAAAGCACCAACGCTATATAAACACAAACGGAAAAGTGTTAGTGATTTGAGCTACAGGTAAGCGGGTGATCGTACAAGAACTCGCTCTCACTTTTAGGTTTCTTGAAGAAAGCTATATCACGGTGAAGGTTCAGATAGGAAGGAAGGGAAGGGAAGGAAAAGGCGTTTGGGACTTGTGACATACAACGCGATCGCTGCGATTACCTTATAAACACCTAGATTGTTTCGGAAATCTAGACTTCCAGAAGTACTGCAAAGGAAGGCGCAATAAGTCGCCACCAATATCAACGGGCCTTGAAATCCGGTTGGAGAAATCGGACAGGTGCTGGAAGCTGGCAAACCCGATTCGTACCGATAATGTTTCGTCTGGCGAATAACACGAGAGCCAGACGTGCGGAAAGTGTCGACAGAAGTTCGTTTCCTCGACACTGAGGTGAATAGTAGAGATGATATAAAGGATTGAGTTTAAGCACAGAGTGAAAGCAAAATGGAAAGAGTGATGGATGCCAAGCCACCCTGACTCTTGAAAGTTGAATTGGCGGGGAAGTGTTCGATTTTGAAGTGCTATTGATCCTGAGCAATTGGAAGGCCAAATCGCAACAGCTCACGCGACTAAAACAATCACCACTGTCCAACAGCTCTTCCAGAATTCTGCACGTTCGTGAGAGAGATCGTCGTTGCTGCCTAACCTGCATACGTACTGCATCCTTAGCTACATGGACACCATATCAAGCGCATTACAGTCAGACTTTCTTTTCTTTTTCTTCTCCGCTTCACTTGCAATCCGGGAAAGGTTATTCTCTCAACGGGATATCCAAGAGGCTTTATGACATACTCAGTGGCTGAAAGAAAGCAAACTCAGTTCTGCCTCAACCACAACACTCATTTTGCCATTCCCGGAATGATACCTGCAAGTTGCAGTTTGTCCCCACTCGCCGCAGCCACGAATCTCTAGACACATCACATGAGCCACAGCTTGCGGGATTGTCCTGAATATCTCCGAAGGCATACGAGGACCAAATCCGTAGTTCCACGAAAGCCACAACCTTACTTGTCCGCATGATGGCCGCCGTTTATAACTTCATAGTCATCCGCATATCTGCCGTGCAAACCTCAAATGACACCCTTGCTTCTGTCCTCAAACTTCAGCGACCCCCACGGATTCCCTCAATGCTCTCCCTCACCCGTCCCTCTCCAGGGATACTCCTCCACTTCAATCTTTGTGATGTAAGCCCCCGGCACAACTACAAGGCCCACAAACCGACTCGTCATGTTCAGTCTGGTTATGCCATCCTCTGCCGGGTTTTCCGCCGCGGCTGTGATGACGGAGGGGGGTGGAGGACGATACTCATGGGTGCAAGCAAGTATGATGTTCTGATCCTATTGTCACATCGTGTGAGAATACTGGGAACCAAAGTGTGGAGTGTAAGTTATCACCTTGTCTGTGCATTTCAACTGACCAATGAACATGCGAGCGTCAGTGGTGTGGACTCTTAGTTGGCGATTCAAGAGGGACTGCAGGTAGGCTACGGCCTGGATGTTGTTCATTATGGAGTTTGGTGATGAAAAGGATCACATGAGCTTGGGGCTCTCAAAATATGCGATGTTTGTTGCACTCCGGGGTGCTACACGGCGCGGACATCTTATCGGGCAACAGCTGCCTTATGATTTACGCTTACTGATAGGGTAGCCGATGAGATTGGTTACTTCAGAGAATGCGATTCTTTTCACACGTTGATGATTAGGACATTTGTCACCTCTCCAAAGCAAAAGAACCTGCAATGTATTCCCAGGTAATTTCTGCCACTTGATCAGCTGTAGAGATAGCCATGATCTCGAGAATCTTGAATGTCGTTGAGTATCACATCCTTCAGGTCAAATTGAAGGCACGCCCAGTTGCATGGTGAATTTTATTTGGTTTAGAACGATACAAGATGGAAGGCCCTTATTGTCGAAACCTATTCTGAGCCAGTTTGCAGTATAACATCACCCTCCAGTGCTCTTATTACCCACCCATGCTGCCCCAAAGCATTACATCCACGAATTCATCGATCGAGGACGCATGTCGACTCAAAGGGAGGAGATTTGGGACAAGGGAAAAGTCTAGAATTTGTTGAATTGCTTGACTTGTTTGCCAGTGCGGGGGAGAACCCGTAGAACATTGAATCGGACCTTGGAGTGAGATATCTTGTCAGCAAATTCAAGAAAAGGCTTTCTATAACGGCGTTTTTCAATTCCAAAGGGGTAGCAAGCTCATAAGAATTGCTAATCCAATATCGTGTTAAGATTAGCTTACAGTCTTGCTCAATGGCCGGCATTGCCCAACAGTGACCTGGTCACCCTCCTCCACACGGAACGCTGGCGAAACATGCGCAGCAAGGTTCTTGTGTCTCTTCTCGTAACGGCTGTACTTGGGGATGAAATGTAGATATTCCCGACGGATAACTAGGGTACGATGCATCTTGGTCGACACGACAGTGCCTGTGAGGATACGGCCACGGATCGAGACAAGTCCGGTGAACGGGCATTTCTTATCTATACATTGTCGTCAGTTACCATCAGACCAGTAATGACTGTGGCTATCGCGATAGAACGGTGATAGAAGGTTTTGGGGACTCCGGGCCACGTCCATACGGACTGAAAACACTCCGAAGTCCCCCATTCATCTTTGCAATTTCAAAAATAAGACATCCAGCTTCGCGACATACCAATATAGGTCCCCTCGATAGCAGTTTTTGGCGTTCTGAAACCTAAACCAACATCTTTGTACCATCTTCGCCCACCCTTCCCGATTCGCTTCTTGGTGGTCTTCGCTTTCGAGTTGAGGAAGATATGAGGCTGCTTCTGGAAGGCGCGTTCCGCCTGTACAGTCAATTCGGTCGCCATGGCTTGTGTTGAAGGTAGAGGCCGGATGATTGTCGTTAGATGAGCTTGGTATCGGCTAGAATGCGACAAATTTAGCGAGGGACTGCTAAGGGCAAAAACCCTTCAGCAAGAATGCTGACTACTCAGTCACGTGCTGAATCAAGAGCTAACCCAAACTCGGCTAATCAGCTCCAGACGTAAACAAACAAAACCCTACGCGACTCCTTTCGACATACCTACATCAACATCACAATTCGATTCATGGACTCGCATTCCTGACTTTCGGTGGACCTATCTTAAAACATTAGCTGCGAAATTCGCAAATATGGCTTCAATTGACAATACTAGTGAACCAGTGCAACGACGGCGATCGCGCAAGTCCATTGCCCACATGCCATTGCCCGATATTACCCCTCCGATTACAGACAAGGAGAACATGACTACGGACTTCAACTCCTTCACTGCCGTAAATAAGGCTTCTATGGCGGCGGGTAAAGCATCCAGGAGGTCGAGAAGCAAGAGCATAGGCCCCGGAGGTCTAACTGAAGGGACAGGGAATCGGAAAAAGGCATGTCTATTGATGCACTCCATAATAAGGCATGTGCTAACACGCCCTTCCAGTCCGCCGCGCCTGCGGGAGTTAAATCTATACTACTACCAAGTATTCCACTCTCACCCCTCCAAGAAATACCTTCCCATGCTGCGTCTCGGAAGGTCGTCCAGGAAGAGAACAAGCTGAATAGTGCTGCTCCTGGTCTGACTGAACAAGCCGTGGTTCATGTTGGCCTCTATCCAGATATCTCAGCAGTACTCCAGAGTGATGGACTTTCGAAGGCTCCTGCTCCAGTTAGTGGTCTTGCTTATCTTCAAAATCCGTTCGCCTCTACGCCGACTATAAAAGCGACCGAGACAAAGGTCACTTTAAAGACTGAAGAGGAACAGCAAGCCGCGGCGAGAGATCGCGAGGAGAAAGAGAGACGAGAGTTAGAAAAGAATGAAATTCTACAGCGACGGGATGCGCGTAGGAAATCACTCGGTAGCCTCCACTCCTGCCCTGACTAAATACGAGCATTTTACTAATAATTCCGCTCAGCCAACCGCCGGGTCTCTTTCGCGCCTGAAGCAACACTTCACACGTGGGATGTGGTAGAATATGTCCAGGACAACACGTCCTCTTCAGCTTCGACGAGCTCTACTCGTCGTACTTCAGAAATGTCTACGGCTTCTGGAATGACGCAGTCTCCCGTACCCAGCTCTGATCCTTCAGAGCCTCCATCAGCACTTCCTCAACAAGTCGAAGAGCCTGACGCTCTCCCATCCCCAGCGCCTCAGCGTCAGCTTCATCAAAAGAAGCGACGTCGCCGAAGCTCTGCCATCCCACCCATGAACTTCAACAACCCAGATGAAGAAGATGAATTTTCCTCCAGCCCATTTAGTGGGAGCTCAGTAGCTGGAAGTGATGATACTGGAAATCAAACTTTCTTAACCGCCAACGACGATAACAGCTCCGCTTCCGGCTCCGAGTCTGCCGATGAGGGTGGAACCACTTCTATGAGCTTGGATGAGGGTGATACTACCAGCCATTCATCTATCTCTGGTCGCTCAACTGGTGGCTCGAGCACAGGTTCTACTAGACGGCTGGAAGAGGCATTACGTCTTGCCGCTCAGCAAGCTGGAACAAAGGGTATTGAATTCGATGAAAACGTGGACTTGTCAATGGAGTTTGCCAGCGAGGAAGTCACTACCGCTTTTCAACCCTGGGTGAAAAGGTTGGCCAGTTTTAAGGCAAATCATTTGCAGGATTTAACCTCGTTCCAAGATCAGGAGAACCAGATCCCCTTCTCCTCATCGCGCAAAGCTAGAACTGCCCATAACTCTACGGGAAAACCAGAAAATAAAATAAGCGAAGACGAAGATATGAGCATGGATATTACTCGTGCGGTTGGTGGTATTACAAAGACGCAGAGTATGGGAAAGTCAACCCCTAGTGGCAGGCGACGTAAATCAATCGCCCCAACTGGACACCGAAGTAGCAACAACCGGCGACGGTCTTCTGGAGATGGCTCATCCATTGAAGATGAGACAATGGAGATGGAATTCACCATGCCTCTTGGAGGTATTCAAGGAGAAACTGAGCAGATAGAAGGAGATACCACCGATGAAGACGAAGACATGACCATGGAACTGACCTCAGTCATTGGTAGTATGCTTCCTCCTAAGCCCGAAGTTTCTAAGAGGAGAAGCTCTGTTGGTTGCCGGTTGTTGCGGGAAGGACGCAGGCGAGAGAACGAGCTCTCACTCGACGAAGAACAAGATATGGATGTGACCATGGCAATGGGGCAAATTTTGTCTTCAGTTAAGGAAGAGACAGACCCTGAGAATACAATGACCCCAATGGACTTCACGACAGCCATCGGCGGTATTCTGCCCACAGTCAGTCGGTTTGAAGCTAAAGCCGTTATGGAACGGGAGACTGACCTTGGAGAGATTACGAGCTCCCCTTTTCAAGCAGATGTTCCTCCAAGTTCGCCGCCCAAACCAGCAACTGGAGTTCAAGTCTCTACCATGGCCTCGGCAACTGGGAGCCCTAGCCTCTCCAACACCAAAGCAAAGGTAGTGTCTCGAAGAAGCCTCGGGGGAAGATTATCTGCTACCCCTATGGATGGTACTAGGAAACGCGAATCACTATCTAGAACACCTACCACACCCTCAAAGCAACTTACACCTAAGACTCTTAAACCAACGACTCCCGTGAAGACTCCAACCCCGAAATCGGTTACATTCAGATCTGCATCTCCAAAAAAACTTTTCAAGAACGAAATAAAAAGCGCAACGTCGACTCCCATCTCAACAACGCTTAAATCCATTTTCACTCAAGATAGCAAAACCGGTGCTCTCACTCCAAGTGTGATTCTTACTCCCCGTCCCAGACAAGCCTCAGGGCTAGGTGTTGATAAGGATGGTCTTGGTTCTCCACGTGTCGCCGCGCTCCTCGATCGTCGTCGATCCATTGGTGAGGATGCGAAAGCCTTTCTGCCGAGTCTCAGGGAAGGGGGAACCGGTTCCGTTCAGTTTGCAGATCCTCGTGTGATGGAACTAGAGCTAGAAAACGAGCGGCTGGAGGAAGATAGTCGCGAGAATCAACGCAGAATTTCGCACAAGGCTGAGGAAGAAAAGGACGCGACAATCAATCTCAAAGAGATGATCGAAAGCCTGACACCAAAGAAGAAGGTTAACGGACGGAAGAGTCTGGCTGTGGGTGCTGCAAAGGGGCTGTTGGGCAAGAGACCTGCGGAACTCGATGACGATGACGATTCTAGTGGAAGTGCGAAGAAGAGAAGATGGGTTGGCAGAGAGACAAGCCCAGTAAAAGGCGTCAGACTTCGTCCGCCACCATCAAAGGTCGAGACCACTGGGAGAATTACAAGGAGAAGCCTATCTGGGATATCTGGAAAGTCACCGTCAGTCACACCCATCAGTGGTTCCCCGGCAAAGAACGAAGCAGCTTCCACGACTCCAAAGCATCAGCAGGAATTGATGCATGACGAGTCCCAACCTAGCTCTACCAAACCCACCTCTACCTCTGGTGAGCCGGTAGCCCTCGACGATGACGGCCAATATGAAGAGGATGTTGAGGAGAAAATCCACTTGCAAGACTTTTTGAATTTGACAAGTATTCGCTTTATGGAGCTAAACACTACAAAGAGAAGATATACCGTTGCACCGAACAGCTTGCTTGATGACAGCAGTGGAAAGAAATCTCAGCTTCGCACTGATAGTAGCGGTCCGAATGAAGATGGCTCTGGGAGAAGCCTGGAACGCTGCGTCATAGCTGGAGCATGCACGATTCCCCTGCTGGAGTTATACCAGCATGTAGGTCTCTCATTGTTATATATCTATTTGATTAGTGCTTTTGCTGACCACACCAGTCTTGCCATGAACTAAAAAAGTACATTTCTGAGGGGCGCAGAATCGTGCGTGAGATCGAATCCGATACCTACGAAGAGAATCCTCCGCTCTTCCGAGAGTATATGTACGCCTCGCCAGACATGAAGTACATGATGGATAACCAATTCAAAAATGTCAAGACTCATGCCAGGTTATTGAGTAAGGCTATGTGGTATGAATGGCGGATGGGTCTACTTCGTGGACTTCAAGAGGGCTTGGACAATGCAAGGCAGGGTATGAGTGCCGATGAAGAGGCTCTTAGGCGACAGGAGGATCTGCTAGCCCCTGTGCTGCCCGCGCTTGTAGAGGAGAACGAAAAGCTGGAGTCTCAGTATGCACAGGTACAGTCTCAAGCGAAGGAGCTTGCAAACTGTAACCAGGATGAGCTTCAGGCGGCAAGAGATGAACTGATGGCTGTCGAAACCGAGATTTGCGCGAAGAAGATAAAATTAGATGAGATGCAGAAACTAGCCGTTAGGAAGGATGAAGAGATTGAGAAGGCGAAAGAGGGGGTGGAAGGGTGCAAGAGAGAGATTGCCGAGGCAGAGAAGTTGAGAGAGGAGTTCAGGGGATGGAGTTCAATTGAGGTTGGGGCACTAAAGGGTATGTGTCTCTCCCCCGGATGACTTTACTGTATTCAAAGTTTTAACTGATAGCCGCAGCAAATGTTGATGCCCTTGAAAAGAAATATGGCTGGACAATCAGCGCTGTCTCTGGATTCACACTCACCATGACGTATCGACGCGATATACAGCTCGAATTCGACATCTCGTCTTTCCTGCCTAATAATGGTTCTCGGTCAGCTGCGAAAGTAGAAAATTCCCCAATCGAGCTTTCATATATCGCCGACAGTCGAGATTTCCATCCCAAACCGTTGAGTGCGCCAAAGAACTTTGTTCTCCTACACCTGCGGACTCAACTTGGTGAGCTCCAACAATCAGCAACCAAAGTGAAGGATCTCCTTGCCCTTGTCAGCGAAGCGTGGAATAAAGCCAATATTATGGAGGAAGATGTCCGCATGTTAAATCTCTATTGCCCTGCTGAGGCCACGATCTCGGATTGCGGGAATTTGCTAGTCAAATCGATCCTTTTGCTTTCGTCCCGTGCTTCCAAAGTTGAGGTTGTATTCGAGGTGGCTTTCACCGTGAAAGGAAGTGTCGACGCAGTGGTGGTGGAAGCGAAGACGAGAGTCGTGTACGGGGAGCAATTTGATGAACGCAAGATGGCTGAGTATTTGACGGGGAGAATTGGGGGAACAGTACTTTCTGGGAAGCAGGGTGGATGGGGAGCAGCAGTCAGGGGCCTTGGTGAAAGATTAATTGGAAAGGCGAAGAAGGCGTGATGAGGAAGCTACCCGTGATGACTTTAATGATGTTCTGACGCTCAATGTGGACGGTGGTGGTGGTGTCTGGTGATAACGACGTTTGTGTTTATCATACGGGAGTTACTCTTATCGATACAGCTAGGGCATTGATGAATTTCTAAAAAATATCGTTTCAAAGAACCAACACAGACAGCACTGACTTGTGACAATATGGGGGCTGTCTTGAATTCAGTGGAGACTGTCTTGAATTCAGTAGATTCGATGATGAAGCATTTCTTAGTGGAAACCAAGCGCCTTCTTGAATTATTCGCATACCAATTCAGTTGATTCGAGAAATCAAAATTAAAAGGGAAAAAATTAAAATAAAATAATCGGAGGTTGAGGACGTATGGAGGGAGTTCTGTCCACAGCAAAGCCAGATGACGCTAAGACATATAAACCCATCGACAGGTCCCATCACTGGCACCGGGCGAATAGATTACACATTAGCAGGAGGTCCATAACAGTTCCCTGGTGAGAGAGCAGAGAGCGTGTACTCTCGCGCTCACCACTGAACTATGTATCGTTAGACGCCAACAACGTCATCGTCGTCAGTGACTGCAAGCGGCCGCGCTCTCTCGCCCCACGAACGCAAAGCATCCAGTGCCTCATCACTTCACTCTCGAAACCCACCAGCCTCTTTATAACAAATACCCTATAACCTCCCGGTGACAGAATCCTTACGTCTTCTCTCTGGTCATCATTGCTTCCTCCCGCTTTCCAAACTCAGCAAAATAAAAGCTCGACGCTCGACGCTCGACCATCTCTTTGTTCTGCCTGTCTGTGCTGAGGAAGATGCATCGTACTTATTCAATGCGCCAGTCGCGCGCTCCGACTGCTTCGCAGCTGCAGAACCCGCCGCCGCCGCCGTCGTCGACGAAGTCTCATCGGTTGTTTGGGAAGGCGAATCTCGGTGAGTGGGGTGTAATTTTGGAGGGGGGGAGGCGGTGATGGTGCCTGCTTTGGTCTTCTCTCTACAGCGATTGCGAGCGTGCGTGTGTGGTTGATTGCCCCAGAGCTGCTGGTGCTGGATTTGAGTGGCTTTTGGGGATGTTGTTCGCGCGCTTCTTTTGCTGAAGGGAGAGCCAAAGTGGCTCTCGCTGCTTCCTCGCTGCTTCCCGCACCGATCCTTGAGGATTCGTTGATTGAATCTCTCTTCCTGCTATATATGATTTCTTCTCTCTTCAATTTTGTTTAGAGAAGCCAAGCACCTCTTTCCATGACCCTTCCGGTGCCACGAAGATCAATCCCTCAGGCTAACATCTTTAATTTACTTTGGAGGTTCTGCAGGTCATGCGTTCCGTCGATCCTGCGCTGGTGCCTTTGGGCCCGACCTCGCGAAGAAGCTATCAGAGCTCGTGAAGATGGAGAAGAACGTTATGCGTAGCATGGAATTGGTTGGGAAGGAGAGGATGGAAGTTGCTGTGAGATGATCATGTAGCCCTTGGTTTTCAATATGGATTGGAGGGATACTGATTCTGTATGGGTGGGTGTAGCAACAATTGTCGATCTGGGGCGAGGATTGCGATGAGGATGTCTCTGACGTCACGGATAAACTCGGTGTTTTGATCTACGAGATTGGAGAGCTAGAGGATCAGTTCGTCGACCGCTATGATCAGTACCGCGTCACCATCAAGAGCATTCGAAATATTGAGGCATCAGTGCAACCAAGCAGAGATCGTATGCCCCCACATCCTTTAATTCTGTTGACCTCCCTCTCGCCGGATTCTCCCCACTAACCACCCCCTCCCTCCCCAGGCAAACAAAAAATCACCGACCATATCGCGCAACTAAAATACAAGGAGCCCAACTCCCCCAAGATCGTCGTCCTCGAACAAGAGCTCGTCCGTGCCGAAGCAGAATCTCTCGTCGCCGAGGCTCAACTCTCCAACATCACGCGCGAGAAGCTCAAGGCCGCGTTCACCTACCAGTTCGATGCTCTGAGAGAACACTGCGAGAAGTTGGCCATTATTGCAGGATATGGAAAGCATCTACTGGAATTAGTAGATGATACCCCGGTTACGCCTGGAGAGACCAGACAAGCTTATGATGGATATGAAGCTAGCAAAGCGTATATTCCTCTCCCCCAATAACATAGCTCCACCGACTTCCTCTAACGCCCCAACCAGCATAATCCAAGACTGCGAAGACGCCCTCACAAACTGGGTCTCCTCCAAAGCCGCCGTCTCCTCCAAACTCTCCACACGATCCCGAACCCTCTCCCAACGACGTCACGCCAACTCCTCGCGCTCCCGCCGCCCCGTCGACCTCGCCGACCAAGACCAACCCCTCAAAGACCGCGAATCAGGCGTCTGGGTCCCAGCGCACGAACATGGGAATCATGCTGCGCAGCAGCGGAGGGGGTATGAGGAGGAGGAGGAGGAGGAGGAAGAGGAGGAGGAGGAGGAGAGGGGGGGGTTGGACAGGAGGGTGGGTGGTACTGGGAGTGGGGCGAATGGAGGGAGGGAGGAACATTTGAATGGGAATGGGGGCGTGGTTGGGGAGCAGAGGGGAAGGGAGGAGGAGAGGATTGCGCCGATTTAGATGGGGATTAATGGGGAATTTTTCTAATCGGGTGTTCTTAATTCTCTAGCTACGCATCCCGCAACCTCCATCACTCCCCCCCCCCCCCAAAAAAAAAAAAGAAACTTGAAAACACCCGAGAAACTCTAAGCTTTTTATTTTATTCCAGTAATGCCTAATGCCTCCCTTTCTCTTCTCCCTTTTCTTCGTGGAGAAGAGGGGAAGGAAGGATGTTTTTTTTTTAGATGGGCTTTGGCATGTGTGATTATTATTATTATTATTATTATAGGCTGTTATGTTGCTGAGTGAGAGAGAGTTAAATGGTATGGGGGTTTTTTTTTAAGTAATTGAAATTTAATTTGTTCTTGTTCCCTAATATCTTCTTTACTTTAGCGCGTGCGCCTTGCCGCTTAACTCACCCATTTCACCCTTGTCGGGGTGAGCTGCCACCTGTCCAAACCTCACCCCCAACCCAGAAACAACCCCAGAATCGAGTCGGTTGAAGTGCAAAATTGACAAGTT
>JAJDMY020000559.1:0-24053 GCA_022345705.2 Sabuloglossum arenarium | reverse complement strand
CAGGTTGCGTGGCCCGTCTACCTGCGACAGCGCCACATTCAATGCCGTTCCAGCGGCTGCCCGGCATACCCACAACAGAGAACCAGCCAGACGGTGCAAAACAGCAACATGCCAAGAACGGTGCAAAACGACAACATGCCAAGAATGCATTGGGTGAAGCGAACAATCAATGGGACAAGCAAAACAACGACATGCCAAGAATGGTGCAAAAGAACAACATGCCTAGGATGTTGGTGAAGGCGAACAATCAAGGGTGCGTGTGGACAGTGCGGAACAACGACATGCCAGGAATGGTGCAAAACGACAATATGCAAGTGGCACGGGCGGTGCAAAAGGACAACGACTTTTCCCTCTTCTCCCGGCCATTGACATAGCCACCGGGACCAAAGCGGGCAGGATACTGGATGCATAGCACTCGCAAACTTGATCGACCAATATAAACCTAGACCTCACTTATGAGCAAATTCTGGGGCTACATGCTGGCCCGAACCCCCTCCTACTCTTTTTATGCATCTAGATTGCAGCAGTTGATCTCAATAGCAGCAGAATGAACTTGATCTGGTGCAGCTGATCCCGGTGGCGGCAGAATAAATCCTCTCTAGAGCTAGCTTGCAGCAACTGATCCTGGTGGTGGTAGAATAAGTCCTAATCTGGTGCTAGCTTGCAGCAGTTGATCCCAGTGGCGCTTGAAGCTCAGGGGTAAGAGAAGCGGATACGCTGTGGCAGCACCACACCCTGTTTGAAGCCTTCGGATGAACGTTCAACAGCTCGAAGCATTCAGCGATGGCAGGATGACTGAGACTTGCTATGACAATTCAGTCTCAGAAGTAAATTCTGGAGAACAGCCCAAAGCATACAGCGATGGCAGGGTGACCGAGAATTGCTATGGCAGTTCAATCGCAGGTAGTGCGGAGGATGGCAAAGCCGATGCAAGCGCTACGGTAACTGATCTCCAAAACACGATATTATCCACGAATAATGCTAATATATGGTAGGTCAAACCTAAAGCTCCATATGTGGAACGCGCGGGCCAGCCCAAATTAAACAAGGATGGCTCTTGTATTCCTTGTTATAGGGCCTGGTTGTCGAGTGCTTGTGGGGCAGTCGATTTTGACTGCCTTGAGTCCATTACGGCACCGAGATCAGCTGCTGGCTAACCCCATTAGTGAGAACGATACCTCATGTCAACAGGACGGTTAGGATAACGAGTGGAATCGGAGGGAAATAGCAGTACGATACCCTGCCATCTCCTAATGCAAGTACCTTTACCTGACATGCTGCAGATATTCGACTATGTAGTTCGTTGCCGTAAAGGAGAAGGGCGATGGTAGTCACGGCTTCCCGGTATGCCTCAGGGCAGTTAGAGTCGACTGCCCCAGTGTTCCTCGACTGCCATGCAGGCAATCTAGCGCAGCTATCCTAGAGGTTTATTGCTCGCGGTTTCCACCCAAGATTTCTTTCCCAGAAATTATTCAGAACAGAGTATCAGGAACATCAGGACAAGAACCCTCTGGGACCCGAGGCATACAGATTTTTCCTAGAGTCAAAGTTCTACGCCAAATCCGTCCCGCTGTCAGATAGCGCCTCCAATAATAATAGCCATCGTGAGTCGACAAATACTGAAGCTCGCAGATGTCGACGTCAGTCCCAAGATCGGCGATGATCTATGGGTAGACATTGATATTTTGATTGTATCCGGGAGCCCCAGAAACCCACCTAAGAGCAAATGCACTTCTCAATCACTATATTACATTTCCTGACTGCTAACGTCAATTCGCGGAAAATCAGGCTTGGACATTCTTCATCTAAAGCGCTTCCCTATAAAATATCGTATAGCGATGCGACTCAATCCCTCAAGGTATGTCCACTGCAAATCTCGTATTTTCAGCTCTTAACCCGCTAATAATGTCATGCTCAACATCCTAGCTGTTATTGATGAAATCATGAAAAATGACCTTGGGACAGAAGATCTTTCTCGAAACCTCGGAGTATGTATTGCCTTTAACTTAAAGATTATTTAGAGCTTAAAGCTAATTTTGCCTTGACATCTGTAGCACTGGACGATTTTCTGATGATGTCGTGGGTAGATTGATGCCCCTTGCAGCTCACATCTAGTAGGTTATATCAAGCTCCACTTCTGCTAAATGAGTCTTTCACACCGCTGAAGCTCTGTCATCCTAGCGATCTTGAACTTCTCACGATAATCCACCCCAGTCGCGCTTACAATGTGGTCCACTTAGAGGTAATGATATACTTTAGGAACGAAGGGAAGAGTTTGGATGAGATACAAAGGATTCTTAAGAAATACTTGTTGCACCCGGCTCGTCGAGTAAGCGACTCCATGGAGTGGGGCCCCGCTCATCGAGCCGGGCACCCGGCAAACGGTGTGCACCGCTCGCAGCGAGTGAGTAATAAGTCAACAACAACTCTATAGAATTAGCTAAAATTCTGAAAATAGATAATTTGATATTGTAGAAAATGTTTAGTGCAATTTGGTGTTTACTAAATAAATATAAGATACTGTCCCTGAGCATGCAGTTTAGCCTTCCTCGCCTCCCTACCTCTGTCCCTCAAAACCAATATATTGCCCTACTGCTCAACCACCGATAGTGCAAATACCCAATTGGCACTCAGGTAATTTGGACCAGCCAAATACCTATCAGAGATCCTTAAGAGCCCAGCTCTTTACCTTTGTACTATCCCTGAGCTTTCAGCAGGTGGTTCCTCAATTTCATAGTAGATTGAGTTTTGGGTGCAAAGCTTGTCCCAGCTCGACTTATACATGCCAGATCTGGTTCCAACCTCCACAGTAGTGGTGCATTGCTATTCGAGTCTCTTAATATTTGCAATTCTTCCTTTTTAATTCTGTTCTTTCTTCTTCTTCCTCAGTATCATCATGTCAGTCAACCCTTCTACTTACTATATCTACCCTCCTATATTTGCCCCCATGCTTTACTTACACTTTTTCTATTCGAGTGGCAAGATAAGACAGGTTTCCACAGTCCACACCCTTCTCATGACAAGCAACAGAGTATTTCTTGTTGTTCTTCTTGAATCAACATCTGCCATGTTTTCACCACTTCTTGCATGAGAAGGATATAGGAATAGTTGCAAAGATACTGTGGAGGCCGGGGGTTGCCCGGGAAGTGGTGGTTAGGGGGCTCCCCGCGAAGCGTTTTGCGGCGACGGGACCCCTTCTTGGTTTCTCCTCGTAGCTAGCTAATACACTATCTTTCTACCTCCCGAGAAGCCCACCGAAAGCTCCACAATACTCTTCTGGCATGCTGCATGAGAAAGAGTGATTTACCTCATTTGTTTGGTAGGAATATCGAGGGGAATAGTTGGAGGGAGGGGAAGAAGCAAGCTGACAGGAAACATCCTATTGCAGACTCAAAACTGACGTTCAATCCAGAGTTAACACCACGGAAGGGCGTGAGGACTTCAATATCACTATCGGCAAGGATCAAATCAGTAATGGCATGCCTCCACAGGGCCTCCTAAAAGGAATCCCAGGTATGGTTTTGAGGGAGTGGGCTATCCTCTTCATTCCGCCGTATGTTCTCAAGAAACTTAGTGTCTTCCGGTACTAACAGGTTCCATCCAGTGAGCTTGCCTTTGGCGAGAATAGATGGCTAGGTTTTATACCTGATAATTCAGCTCTCGTTATGTAAGGGACCCCTCTCCATCATGTACGCGCAATATTTTGACCAAGTATCAGGGAGGTTGAGATTGTAGCTATCAATGACCAGATGTTAGAGGTAAAAGAAAGAAGGCATAGATAAATGGATTTCATCAGCACTCTGGTGGGAAGTGCTATACAAACTAGAATGGAATTGACTTGGAATCCAACCTCTGTCTTGACATCCTCATAAACGGAAATTAGCAGCAGCGTTGTTATATGAAGAAATTCGCCTTCCTAATACAGAGCAAAGTCCAATGCCTTGAATGAAGGTAGAATATAAGGACAGACTCTTTACAGTTGGTCGTTTTCATCACCAGGCCGTCGTTCAGCTTCAGGGTTTACTTGTCGTAACTAGGGAAGGAGTGCAAACTGGCGTTAGGTGATCCTAAGAGCTTGGCTAAATAAAAATGATAATGAGCGGCGTGCCACACTTGCCTTGCCTATGGCGATATCCCTGGATAAGTGCTCCGTAAACGCGGAGAAAGAGGTTGCGGTTGGAGCGGGTCCCTGATAGGGCATACCATACAAACCGATCGGAAGTGATCGCTCGCTGCAATAAAATATTTTCTCCTCATTGCCGGAGCAGCGTCTATCTTGGAAAACAATGAGAGCGAATGCGTGATGCGGTTTTATATCAGATTTCTTATCTCTAGTCCTAGCACCCTTGACACTATTTGGACGACTGTTGCGGAATGCTAATCCGGAATGCTGGGTTCGGCCTCCAGCCACCAGCATTCCAGGGGTGATCTACATACCGGAGGCAGCATTCTGTCTCCTCCCTAATAATCTATTTTTGCGAGGCTATTGTTCGCTGTTTTCATGCAATTCTTAACTGAAATTACCGGCTACCATGTGATTAGCTATTTATTAGGTGTGAATTCAGCGGAGGGAAAGATTGAGTTCTGGTATGGACTTTGCCTTCCATCTTATAGCTGTCTTGGCTTGGCCTATGCGGTGTCCGTTATCGACATTCGTCCTCCATAACATTGGAGATAACCAATTTCGGCCGTTTGTCTGGCCGAGCTCTTCCTGTAGTACATATAGTACATATGCGACTCGCTAAATGTGTCCAAGAATGGGAGTATTAAAATAGTTGCCGAAAACAGGAGGGCCATATTCTTAGCTAAGCCTGTACATGTACAGCCTTTCTGACCAAAGATTTCGAGCCAATTAGGAGAAAGCTCTTATTACCGTGCTGTCTCCAGGTCATATGATCGAGCAGCCGACATTTCTGCCTTCTCATCGACCCCCATCCACATCCCTTTGTTGCACCCAACCGCCTTCTCCCCTTGATGCAAAGGAAGGGAAAGTGTTGAGTCGATCAAGATCGAAGATGAATGATTTGGTAGATCCCAAGTTCGATCCCGGAAAGCAATCACTGTCAGATATCGATGAACTACGAAAGGCTAGTGCTTCTGGAAAATTTGAAATTCGTGAAAGACATTTTCGCCCAATGGCTTTCAAGGCCAGCCTCGGAAAAAGGGGAAATTGGTTGCTTCAGGGGTGCGCTCTACGACGCTATCAAGAGCCACCGTGGTGAAGTGGCCTCATATCTGTTATTGATGGGTGTCCCATCAAATATGGACGTCGTTGTCCTCGCGACTCAATCAAAGTCATACACTGTACTGCAGCTTCTCCTAGATCACAATTGGGATATTAACGAGCCAGTCCTGAAAATGGATCTTCCTCCACTACTCATGTCAGCTCGTCTTTACCATACAGAAGGCAGCACTGGTGGACCTACAGGTACACAATCGATGATAAAGACCTCACTCAGTGGTTCTTATCCCACGACGCCAGACCTGACGCAGACTGTGGTTTGGACATTACTCCACTATCAATTGCCGTTGTCCGGGCCTCATTCGATATGATCAAACTACTTTTCGACCACGGAGGAACAATTGAACATGGACAGCTCCTGCACTCTGCTGTAAGGCAACAGGCTTCCGACCGCCGGAATATTATCGCCTTCCTTCTGAAGTTAGGAGCAGACATCAACCATATTATGTATCAAACCCATCAGACTTCCTATATTTATTGCAAAGCTTTTGGCTTAGGTACACCTCTTCATGAAGCAGCCAAGGCTGGGGCGCTCGATGTAGTCCAGATTATTGAACGAAGAGAACGAGGAGCTCGAAACGAGTGTTCGAGGTGGGCTGAATCTGAGTTGATTAACTAGATACAGGAGAGACCGAGAAAAAAGAGAAAGTAGGAAGCGAGATTGTTAACACAGGCGTGTTAACACAAGCGAAGTGAATGGTCCATAGCATGCTTCCAATGCCTTCAACACAGATGTTGTTGGAAAGGGGCGCCAATCCTTTGATAAAGGATTCCAGAGGGAAACTTGCTTTGCAGCATGCTGAATATCAAGGTTATACTGATATAGTGGAGCTCCTCCGCCCTCTCTCGGCTCTTCAGTTGCCTCCATATCATGCTATAACTAATGGGCGTCAGATCGACGTGGCTTGGCTCTGGTAGAGAGGGGAGGTAGAGAGGGGAGGTAGAGAGGGGAAAGTAAAAGCAAGGGATCACTGGAGTTAGCTTCAATGGTCAATGGAAGGGGGACCATTTTGAGAGGGGTTTTTTTTTTTTTTTCGCGGGAGTTGTTACTAAAATCCTCCTCTCCCTTCATCTCTATACCCTCAATGCACCTGTGTCAAGAGGTTAGTAAAGTTCTTTTGAGATTTCATAACTGTAGCGAACGTGTGCCTCATATAACGGATTAACGGATTAACGGATTTTCTGGACGTCGTTATCTACTCTTATGTTTGTTTACTGTGCACCGGGTTCGTGTATTTCCTTATTCACGTCACACCGTCCTCGTGGCTTTCTGCGTGGTTTCGTTCCTCATCTCCGGTCAGAAGCTTAAAAGACAGACGTATCCAATGGAATAGCACAAGGATCTGAAGTCGTGTCCTCGTAAAAGCTCATTCAATCCCCGAGACATGAACCGCGAACCTCGTGAAAACATTTACGAAAGAAGGAAAAACTTTCCTCATGGAGGTGTACTTTCGCCTGAAAGGTGCGAGTGGTACTTGGATTAGTGATTAGCACAGCGTGTTTGGCACAAGCCCACCTACCTCAGTGAAGCGAGTTCGTCTATGGTGGAGCTCGTTTCGTGACTGGCTTGTTGGAGCATTGTGACGTAGAGCTCTGCCGGGGTTGGATTTTCCCACATACAACTTGTCTTTCGAAGCCTTGTCTGCTCTTTTGGGGCCTGTCTCCGGGGCAGTCGGATAAGAACTGTTGTAATTTGCCTTGCCGCCGAAGAAAGGACCCCTGACTAGCTGAGCTGATCAGGGCGGTAGCCCTGAATGGCTGGAGGAGGGGTATGGTAATACCCCGGGGCAGCTGAGGTGGGTATGTTGATACCCTTGACCAGCTGAGTGGCGGAACGCCACTTCAGCTGGCATGGAAAAGTGGTTCTTGGCGAACCCCTGAGTTTGCTGGTATGGCTGTGGATCAGCCGGCTATAAGTAGCGTCTTCATTTCTACGTAGTTGATAGTAGTTGCAAGCAATTAATTGAATTCGTTCTATGCCGTAGCCCCTATCTAGTCTAATTACATTCGTGACCACTATTCCACCACCACAAGAACCATAATCTACAACAAGAACATCAAGTTCAGATAGTTGAACTCAACTGCCCAGGAGGTTTACAACACAACAAGGCAACAAATAGTGTAAATAGAATATATATATAAAGCTATTTACCCCATTATAGTTAGTCCTCAAGTAAATCTGCATCTTTCTGGCTACATGTATGCCTCATGAATGTGGCCACTACTGCCTCCTTAACTTGAGCTTACAGGAGAGAAACAAAAGGGAAGCACTAGAAAGTAAGCACTCACTTGCGCAGAGTCTTCAGAGTTTTAGCAGAAGTCAATGATAAGAGTACAGTCAGGGGCAATAGTAGCTCAGAAGGCTCAGGGTACTCAGGGGCAAAGGGGGGAGAAGCTTAGAGGAAGTATCAGATAGACTATTCAATTAATAAAAAGATAGTCATCTTGTGGAATGGAACATATAAACTGGACTGGAATTTCTTTGCTACTAAATACTATTACCGGACAATTCCTATCGATGGTAGTTCATCTACTTTTCCTACTCTTTTCTAGTCAATATAACTCATCCAGTCTCATCAACCTGAACCTCAATAATTACAGTGAGTAATCTATAAGGCTTTTTTGAAAAATTCTTTAGCAAAGCCTTAACTGTAGACAGTCTGAAAGCCATTTTGCTAAGGAGAATTGCACTGGTGTGCTTGTTCCAGTTGGTTGCAAAGTATAACATGTCGATATGCAAATAGGGGCTCGCTTTTGTAATTTCATCCTACTTGTGACTTTTAGTTAGAAGTATTGTTCTAATGTACTGACATTGGTCTCGGATTTCTAACTTCCTGAAACATAGGCAATATCGACGAGCGGCGTGTAACATTTATTTCATCGAACGCCTCCTGGTGAATAGCTTTCATCGCTTCCCAAAGGCGTGTCAGGTGGACAAGAAGTTAAAGTCATGCTCGTGTGACACGGCGCTGGAAAGTCTGGGCCCGGCAAAAATGCTCGCGGTTGACCGCAAACGGTTCGCACGAAATTCCATCGCCAGTACGTTGTAGAGAAAAAAGCCATGTTGAGCTTCCCCTACCCATTGAAGTGCATGTGATAAGAGTTGCTTTTGGCGGTTGCCTCAGCTCTCTTCTCACAACACCACCGCAGCTATTCCTCCAGTCTCAGGAGCAGAGACCTAATGGAGGGGTGCGGAAAAATAAAAATAAAATTGCTTTTCTTTTCTTTTCATTCATTTCTACAGAGAACGTTCTTTGGCTCGTGGGGCGGGAAAAGGCAGATTGGGTAGATAGTTGGGCGATTTTTCTTTTCCTGATAGAAAGCTCTAATAACTTGAGCACCCCCGCCCGCCTTTCGATAAATTTAATGGGGTACAAGACAAAAGGGAAGGACTTTTGAAGGGATAAACCATGTATTTTACTAGCTGGGCACTCTCCCTCTTGGTCGGTTTCCTCATCGCCCCGTTACCTTCCGCAATGGGCCTTTCTCTCCGCCCAATACAGGTAAGGCGTGCAACAACCGGAACTTTTCCAGGCTCTAATGGGGAAGGTGCCATGATAGATCAGGTATGTATGCCGGGAATACATTATTACCTTGCCTCGATTCAAGTCAAACATGCAAGTATGTGCTGAGCTAAAGGAAATTAATTGTTCTAAAATTCATTTAGACCCTCTATGCTATCCAACAGGCCAAGGATCACTTCAAATCGGTTCGGAGTATCGAGGTCGCCACGGGGTCGGGAGCTACAGGTACCAGGGTAGTCCGGACTCCATGGCCTCTCGTTGGCGGTCTGGGCCTAGTTTCACTGGTATTTGCTATTTATTACAGGCAGACGGTGATCGACGACGCTATCAACAGGCACCTAGGAACCGCAGATGCCTCCGGCCCGAAGAAATGGAAACAAAAGTGGCTCTTCCTGAGGGATTGGGGCTTCTGGACCTTGAAACTCGTCTTGTCGTCTGGCGCAGTCGTGTATCTGATAATCGATCTCAAAGGCGGCGCCAAAACACCTAATATAGGAGTCATGACCATCTTTCTGAACCTCATCGTCCACTCCATGCCACTCGGGCCGGCTGATATTCGCTGCTACATTGGCTACACAATCGCGATCGTCGGGTTCATACTCTTCACCCTAGATGGTGCGCTCAGAATCCGCCGCACGGGTTTCAAGGACCGCTCCTACGAGGTGTCGGTCGCGATGGGATGTCCAAACGGAACATCCATAGAGTTCAGCGGCACCAAGCTGTGCGCAGCCGCTCCTCAGCCCTACACGTTCCCCTACTCGGACGCCGCAGACACATACCGCGTGATCTTCTGGATAGTCGGGCTGCTCTACGCCGTGATCACACTGGGGCACCTGTCCTTTTGGTTGTTAAAGAGGCGCATTCTGACGAAGCTGATCGTCGCAAATCTCGCAATCGCGCTTGTCATGGCAGCAGTGTTCCTGGCGGTGTTTGGCGACGGATATAACTCGGGCCCCGTGGTAGTGAGCTATGAGGATTGCAGGGGCGCGCAGCAGAGGATCGATGGGAACTGGATTGGATGCGTGTCTTCGGAAATCACGTTTGCGGGGAGTAGGTTTGGGCTTTGGACGATTTGGGCGAAGGTCGGTGAGGTTGTCGCGCGATCGATTTTCTTGTGGTGAGGAAATGACAAGAGTTGGGTTTATCTGCCGTGTACTTCGACCTCAGAGTGGACGCGCCATGGTGGGCGGAGGGTTAGGTGTGCTGTTTTTAGGTTCATGTATCGAGCACAGGTGAGAGGTGTTGCACGCCGCTCATCGAGAAATCCACTTCGCGAAGTGCGTACGCGACTCGACGAGCGGGATAATCAATCCGTTCATCGAGTAGTAGATGGAGTAAAAAATTTCAACTCATTCCCAGCACAATAAGCCTTTGTTGCTACACTCCTTTCTTCGCGAAAATGGCTACCCTCCAACCACCACCCGCTATCCCAGCTTTCAGTGCCAGTGCCAGGCAAGTCTTAATGATGGAGTCCAATACCAATAGATATCGAATTACCAGGCAGAAGAAGTCTAATCTCATTTCCTGGCTAATGGATGACCAGAGGACACCTATTGAGCAAAGCCAGCGCTTTTCAATTATAGGTCCCCTATCTATTTAAATGCAAATCACTTTCGCAGCTGCGACTATGGTCTCCTCGGTGTTAGTGGTGCTGCCTAGTTAGCGATCTTAGGCGTCGCTTAACTAGAATCTGTGGCATTACCATCTCTACCCTGTGGCAATGCCGGTCCCCTTCATTAATTATGATGCTCTTGTTGTACTAGCTTTCGACAACAAATTGCTTGAATCAAGACATTCTTTTCAACATGCCAAATGCAAGAACTCAATTCGAACCAGAGTCAGGGCACTCTGAGAACAATGGTGTCGCAATTCCGCACCACTGCCTTGTGCCCTATATCCATGTGAATGATTTAATCTCGGTCACATCAAATTGCGACCGGCAACGCATGAAGCCACAAGGGAAACCTTCTTCACCAGACAGGTGGCCCGCGGCTCAGTTTCCTTTGCGGAATCGCAGAGTTCTCGTCTCGATCCTTCTAGACTGGTCTAGAGCAATGTTGGCTTCCGGGTCCAGTCCAGTACTTTTCCACAAAATCCCCCGCTCTTGGGTATCGCTGATAGCGATAGGGCGACCGTGAAAAAGAAATATGATGACAATGCATGAAGATATCTGGAAGATGCAAGGCTACCTCGCCTTTACATACCTTTCTACCACTTTAACGCTGGTTTTGAATGACATGTGGCTTAAGTATGCTGAGAGGACAAAAAGGAAGTAGGAAGACAATGGTTTGACTCTAGAAGGACTCATCGATCGAGTTTGTCAGGGTAGTCAGGGCCTGAGCGAGTCTCTCACTAACGAGGTCGGTTTCCGACGATTACGCTTTCAAAGTCACCGCTTTTTTCTAGTATTTAGAGAATATTTTTCAGCGCCACTTGGTAGACGGCTTTCGGGCCATGTAATAGGCATAGAAATAGCCTTCAAAGACCTTTAATAATTCAATCTTAGGCGAAAGTAATCAAGGCAACAAATGAGCTCGCTCGGAGTATAAAAGGTCTTTGTTTACTAGGAAGCATTTATTCTTCTATTTACAACTCCGAAGCGAAATCGGGCTCAAAAATGCATTTGAAAAACTTGCTACCGTCATTCATATCATCGGGTTGTGAGGATAGTCATTATTTTACGATGTCTGTATGTATGTGTTGGAGTTGGCATTTGCGAAGGAGGTGTGGTATGCCGCTCAGTAGCATGGATGCTCCCACCGGGAGCTTCCACTACCCGTTTTCGTATTGCAGCCTCAGCTGAGGCCTGCTCCTGTTCTCCCTACGGAAACGTTTACTTCCTTTTTCGTGCCGGTCTCAGGCCTCCTTCTGATTGCTCCGAATACCGGCCATGACATCTCCCTATGACGCTTGCGACATTTCTGGCGTTTGTCTACTATGTCATGATGCTATGGCCATGCTATAGCCAGCCGATTTTCTTGTAAGATACTTCGGCATATGAGAATCAAGTTAATTAAAAAAGCATTTCTACGAACAACAGTATGTACAGGTGTTTGATGGAGAATATCTGGATGGAGATTTCCATAGACATCCTGCAAGGTAGAATAGTAATGGGGTTATGTTCGGCATAGCATCCCCAAGGAATCTATACCCTATCTTACCAAAGTGTAGGATACCATTCAATGTATTCCACTAGATTGTGGGAGATGCCTAACCCCCATGCTCCTTTCTGGCAACTCATACATTTGCGATCCCATGCTCTCTTCCGGTAATTCATACGGTGGCGAAGTTGGCGACAAATTCGTCTGGATGCCGGATGATGCGAATTCACCGATATCTAGGTTAACTCTTCGGTACCGTCGAGTGAGTACGTATTTGCTCAGGGCTAGGATGAGCACGAGGACCACAGAGCCTCCGACCGCTGCGCCGGCAATGGTTCCTGCGTTAGGGTGAGGCGTTGGAGTCTTTAAAGCAGCACTTGAGGGCACAGGAGCTGTACTTGAGGGCACGGTAGCTGTAGGCCCGCCACTCTCAGTCCTAGCTTTGGCTGTTGCACCAGTAGCAAGCCAGGTTTATCAGTTTCAAGTTGTCACATACCCACTTATTTCAATGATGGAACAGGTGATTTGAAATGCGTACCGAATATTGATCCTAGTGCCGGATCATCCCATTTGGAGGGATATCTTGTGCTTTCATGGGATTAGAATCCAGTTTAGAGTGCGCTTTCTCATCACTCACCCATGCATGTAATACTGCTTTACTGGTTCGGGTTGGACATATGGTTCCGCACTCGCATTGTACATGCTTGTCCACTCAAGTGCTGTCATATCAAAGATGCCAAGCCCGTTTGTCCATACATCCGCGGTTCGGACCTGTGTATTGGTACCCCCTATCACAAGCATCTGTCGGCCGCCAATAATCCGACAATTATGACTGGTCCGCCTCTGCGTGGTTGAATTAAAGATTCGAAACCATTTGAATGCGGGTATGGAGAGAATAAAAACTATAGCAAAGTCCGAAATGAATAATAGGTCTTGTTGAGGGTTAGATTGGCCACCATAAATAAAGCTAGAGATAGTTATCAGACTTGTTGGCATCAATTTCTTGGATTATGGACATCACCTTACAGTTCATAGGAGCCACCGCCAGCCTCCTGAGTGCCAACCATACAGAAATGCGTACGTGGTGGTGGGATGTCACCAGAGGCTGTTTGGTGATGCCACTGCCGAGTGGAAATATCATAGACAGTGATATTAGACATATCTGTTAATGCTGTGAGCTCCATCCATGACTGATTTACTGGCGAACTTCCCCCTAACATCACAAGTAATCCATCCTGTCCAAAGAGTGGCACGAACTGCGCTTCTCCAAGCATCGCATAGCCAGTATCAGAATATCTGGCAGAACTCAAGTTGCTCCAGGTGCTGTCTTGGAAATCAAATACAACCAAACCAGATATTTCGTATAACCAGTGAATCCCTCCCCCAAGGCTATAAAACGATTTCGGACTGGATGCTGAAATAGACCCAAAAGGAGAGGTAAGACTCGTCCAGAGACTATCAGTTGGCGAGTATCTATCTACCCATTCTGCACCCCCTTGTCCATCAGGCTTGAAGGCCCAGATCGACAAGCTGTAGAAGACATTATATGGAAGCCCGCCCCAAGAGAGTACAGAAGCGTCAATGGGATTGTACCACATGAGGGGTCGTCTAGTGAGGTCATAGTTTGCCGGTTTGGTATTGGCAATTGCTCTGACTGAACTATTTGTCCAGGATGTCGACAACGAGATTGCGAAGGTCTTGTTCACTTGACGAACCGAAGTCAATACAATAACTATGTAGTGCCTGAATTTATGAATGAAGGCAGCTCACTGAACGAAACCGTACGTTCGCCATTCACTAACGAATAAATTTCACCTCCATCAATGTAGAGCCAGTCTCCCACAATGACCGCTAGTTATGAGGTAGGTAGGTACTTCAGTTAGCTTTGAAACGGCCCTCAAAGGTCTAAACAAGAAACCAAGAACAACCGTACAACTTTGAAAACACCACTCTAAAAAATCTGGAGGGAGCCAAGCCGAATGAGCGATGCGCACACACGCCCACAGCATTGTAAGCAATAATAGATCGAACATGGTTGAAGCGACTGGGATCCTTTGGTGAGAAATCACTTCTATCTCCTCAGGTAGCTGATCCCCAGGGGTTGGTGTCTAGTAATTGGCGTGGCTCGACGAAAGGCGTGAGAAGCGTGTTGCACGCCACTCGCGGAGAACGCTACTTCGCGAAGTGCGTACGCCTCTCATGGAGTGCGTGCGCAACTCGCACGCAGCCCCGCACAGTTGCGCGCACACTATAATTAATTAATTGTACAATATAAAATTTATATATTCATTATGCAGCAGGCTTGATGAGCAGCATATGCCTCTCATCAAGTGTGCACGCAGCCCTGCGGAACTTGCGCGTAGCTCCGCGCAGCTCTGCACAGCTCCGCGCAGCCCCGCGCAGCCCCGCGCAACTTGCGCAACTCCGCGCAGTTGCGCGCACAGCTGCAACAACACTTTAATATAATAAATAGAAATTTAAAAAAGCATTTTCAAGGTCTTATAAAATAGGACCTGAGATTTAATAAAGAAAAAATTTAATTAACATGGTGTCCCTGAGGTATGAAACTGGTGGTATGCTAAACCACTCCTTTCAATCTTCAACCCTCTAAATATGTAATTGCTTGTTGAAAGCTTTAGCTCAATAGTCAATAGGTAATTCAAGCTCTCTGAACTCGAATTTCAAACCATCAAACCCCTATTCTTCATCTTCATTCTGCTGTTGTTGAGGATTGAGTTGACGATTTCTCAACCTCATTTCAGATTGCACAAAAGTCTTTCCTGCTCTTGTCATGCCAACCAAGTCCTTTTCTTTTGTCCATAGAGGCTCAGATGCACCCTCAGATGCCATTAATCTTGCTAGTTCCCTCTCAGCTAACTCATCTTCTTCTGCATCATCTCCCTCAACACTATGTCCATCTTCTTGCCAATGAACACTTAACCCCTCAGTATTTGCCCTCCTGCGCTTTGTCCTATGCTGAACTATGCCTTTCTCTGTTCGTGTGACAAGAGAAGACAAGTTTCCACAATCAATACCCTCCTCATGACAAGCAATAGAGCATTTCTGCTTATATTTCTTACACTGACATCTTGAACTTGTACATCCCCTTTTGCATGAGCATACAACTGGAGTAGCTGAAGATGTACTTTCCTGGCGTGCAGCATATGCAAGAGTGATTCTCTTCATTCGTTTGCTAGGTATATTGACGGGAATAGTTGCAGGTAGTGGAAGAAGGTCCTTTACAGGAAAAAGTCTGTCCAAGACTCCATAGGCAGTTATAACCTGATAACAATCAGGCTTGCTCTCATCCACATTGAGAACCTTGCCAAAAATGCGTTTGGAATCTGTGGGGCCTCTGTCATGAGCTGGTACAGCGATACTAACATGATCCCCCTCTTTAAAGATAGTAATAGTATGGCGCTTACTATACCCCTTAACTGCTCTTCTATTAGCATGTGCCTGATTTTGGCGTGCCACCTCATGTAATTCATCTCTCTGTTGCTGGTTCTGGTCCAGGGAGTCATTGGTAGGGTCTCTGTCACTGTGTTGAGGCTCAGGAGAGCTGTGACTGCTATCTGGAATAGGAGGGGTTCTTGACTCTATGCGTCTGATTTGATCCAACAACAGCTGTTCCTCAGCATCTGAGATATCAAATGCATCCTCCTCTATTGCCTCCTCTTCAACCTGAGCTCCTTCCCTCATTGCTACAGGTAATATCTCATATCTTCTCATCTCCTTCCCAAAAACCATTTGATAAGGGGTAACCTTAATTGCCCTCTGCACAGTTCGATTGATGGCAAGTGCACATGCAGACAGTCCAACCGCCCATCCTGAAAGCCCATTTTCCAGCTTCCATGCTAGGATCTTATCCTTTACTGTAGCATTTCCTTGCTCCACTAACCCTTGAGTTCTAGGAGTCCTAGGTCTCCCATTGATAATCTTGACCCCATGCGCCAGTAACAGTAGCTTCAGAGCACCCTTAAACTCCTTTCCATTGTCTGCCTGAACAATAATAGGAACTCCAAAAGCACCAATCCATTCTGACATTCTTATGGCAACCTCAGCAGAAGATTTCGTCTGTAAGGGGTAAAGCTGAGTGAACTTGCTGAAATGGTCCTTGATATGCATGACCCAGTGATATTTAGGGCCTGATTGACCATATGGAGCATCAGGTTGGTGTCTAAAATCGATAAGATCAACCTGGAGGCGCTCAAATAGCTGTGTACTGATGATAGGGGTAAGAGGTCCTCTGGATCTGTTGACCGCTTTTTTATGACAAACACCACACTGCTTCAAAAGATATTTCACCTCAGTTCGTGAAATACCATAGTAAGTTCCTCTTACTGATGCCCAGGTTGTATCTTGACCAGCATGCTTGCTTAAAAGATGCTCCTGCTCTATCACCCTAAAAATCTCTCCCTCCACTACTACCTGTCGCTCCTTGGGCCAGTTTTCTGATGCAAGCGCCAGTAGCAAATCCCTTTCAGCATCATATCTAAATCCCTCAAGAGCACAGTGGTGTTGGCTGTAGTCACTTTGTGTTTTGGGCTCTCTAGAATTATCCCTAACCCATGAGATGATATTGATTCTTTTCTCTCTGGAAATGCGATATCTGCTAGGATTGTCCTTGAGAAAGTCTTCAAAAGCTTCTCTAGCACTAGTACTAAATGCTGGAATAGCAGTTGCTGCATTGGGGGGAGGTGGTGACTGAATTGTTGACATTTTGTGGAATTGTCTTCTGAGGTTTTTGGTGTATGGGAAGGAGGGTTCAGTGTAGTCAAAAATGAATTTTTTTTAAATTTCTATAGAGATGTTACAAAATGGCCTTTGTGCGTGGGTGCGGGGTGGTGTGGATTTTATAAAATGGCGGTGTGAATTGCTCGCTCGCTCACTCCGTGAGCAGCGGCCGCCGCTCGCGAAGCGACTTTCTCCGCGAGCGGCGTGCAACACATATAATCCATTCAAGAAGTGGTCACCGGGAAGCGAGCAGTCACTGGGAAGGGAATGGTTTTTCAGCACCGCTATAATGACCGCAATATCAATGATGTATGGTGGGTTATATAATACCAGATGAAAGTTTAGAAGGCAATTTTTTTTTAAAAAGTGTAAAACCAAGCAATATAGTTAGTATTCAAGTCATCCAAGCTGCTTCTATTGCTAGAAGCAGGGCTACCAATTTCTTAGTCACATATATAAATACAGTATAGCATTTAGAAAACTGTAGCTATAGGCACTAGATAGACCTATTTGAAGTTGAAACTGGCCTTGGTCTCGTGATTTTAGGATCTTCTACACTACGATTACTGACGGTTGCTAAATAGGAGTCCAGATTGCTGCCAAAAGTGGCAAACGCAAAAAGCACACTTCCAAGCAAATGCACAGGTGGTCCGAAATACTAAATCAGCAGTAGTAAGTGTAAAGACTTGGTTATTAATGGCAGGAGATCGAAAGAGGCGAAGTGGAAAGCGCTTGTAGCCATCTTGTAAGTGGCAGCGAAAAATGACTGTAGACCTTTTCGCTGAGTATCGACGCCTCTTTAACGCCCAAGCGGGCCAAACAGGCTCTCCAAGCCAAGACTACATCTTGTCCTTTGACCCTTGGCATAGCCAACCCCACGAATGCGCGTGGGTCTTGCAAGCGTTGTGTTGTGGATGTGGCGAGGGGTAACCGTGTTACCTAATTCGTAAAAGGGGTAGTCATGTGATTACCCCTGACCCCTCTCTACCAACACATAAGGTGCCCCGCTTCTACACTGTCCGGCCTCGACTTTCAATGGTCGAGACAAAGTTATCTTGATCTGGACTATGTCATTAACATGAGTAATAAGGGCTCAAGAGCAACCGTAGCCGGTGTTAACCATAAGAGTCAATTAAACCTTATTATCGCACTCGTCAGCTCCTCCCGCTTCGAGCCCCTCGCCGTGACACAGCACTTTCAGAAGGCAACCGCACAACGGATTCTCCTAATAGACCTCCATATTTTCCTGGGGATACACGAATGACTAGAGACACCAATTTATCCTCGTTTGAGAGCCGCCTGTCCTAAACAGAATTTGATAACTTGACTCAGCCGAATCATGCTTAAGGGAGCATTGGAGAAGCTAGCCCACGAAACGCCAACAGATGATAATATAAGTAGAATAAATAATATACCATGTATGAAATGAGTGGACCAATCAATGCGCACCCTGATTTCTTAACCTCCGCCTACTGAGGAGCTCCTAGATTTAGGTGACTCTTTGAGAGTACTCCCACCTGAGCTGCCGCACTTGTCTAGTTGGAGATGTGTCGGCACAGGTTGAAAGGAGATGTCACCGGTCCCTGCCAAACCATCGGTATCATTATTGCCCGCAGCGGTATTGAACTGGCTTGGTCCTTGTCCTTGCGGTGGTGTTGATGGTGGCGGCTGCGGCCTGCCATTCCAGTATCCGTCTTCGAAACCGTCAGTGTACGATAAGAGCCCGAGTAATTGTGCCGCAGCTTGATACCAATCCTTATCTAGATGCTTTCTTTCGTCAGCACGATAGGCATTGAATTTGTGCTCGTTCCACCAGGCTGGCGGATCCTTGACGCCTCGGGCTTTGAGCAGCAGCCCAAGACAAATGATGTCGGGTCGCTTGGCTTGAGCCAGGTCATGATTTTTGCGGCCTAACTGCCTGTCCGCCATGTTGTTGAGGGAGATGATCATCGATACATAACTGGATTCGTAATGCGCGTTGAGCTCTTCGGGAGTCGCAGAGGCATCTTGGAGAGCCTTGTTAACATCGATACTCTGGTGCTCGCATCCGGCCTTGAGCCAAGCAGCAACTGCGGGCTCATCGGCGTCCACGAGTATCAAGCTTAACTCAACTGCAACGCTGACAAAGTCTGAGCCAAGGCCACTATATTGAGTATTAAGTGTCTCTTTATAGTAGCTTCGTAATGTCTTTGCTGGTCGCGGACGCCAAGCAGATCTCTGCTCAAGACTAGTTGAGATGGAAGAAGTCATTTTGAAGACCAAATCCCACGGTCTGAGGCCTTTATTGCGTCCAAGGATTCCCATCGCAAGACAAAATCCTTCTCCGGCGTAGCCTTCATTGGTAAAGGGCTGAGACCTCAGTAGACTCAAGGTCATTGCTGATACGGAACGGGAAACCCTAGGCTGGAACCCCTGGCTTTCAGCGCCCCAGAGCAGAGAGACATTCTCGGAATTTCTGTCGCCGTCGTTGTAAATGAAATCGATTGTTCCGGATAGAACCCCACTAGCAAGGCTTGTGTTATTTGCTGCATTCAATATATCGGTGGGGTCCTGCGGAATGCCCTTCAACCGGAAAAGATGCCATCCATAGTAGTCGGAAGGTACGGCTTTACCCTCCCCTATCACGACCGTCCGTGATAGCTTCCCCCAGTCGGACCTGTTACCACAGTATGCGATTTTGTTTCGAGATATAGCCGTCCGACTTGGACCTGCCCAGGCAAGCCAACGATTGTGAATGAATTGTCGACTGCGCCATGAAGGCAACATGTACCTCACAATCGTCAGGAAGGTTGTCGAAGAGAGGACAAGTATAGAGATCGCTTCGTTGTTGTTGCCGGACGCAAAGGATAACATAATAAGTATCAAGGATATGAACAGAAGTCCAGACACTGTCGTCCACCACCAGTGCTCGATTTTTGCCAATCGAAATCGAAATGTCCATTGGCTCAACGATTCGGTCATAGAAGCAAGGGCAGTAACGAGGCCTTGTAAGAGCGCTGTGAGGACAGCTAGTCCGATAGAAGACCAAAGGAAGCCAGTGGCCGCTGCACTATTGGGATGGAATAAGGCTGAGCTCGGGGGTTGGTAATTTGCAGCCTCTCGAGAGGACAGCTGCGGGGCGTTAGGAATAGGCAACGCATGTATATGATGCCAGAACGCACCGATCCAAAAGAAAAGGATCTGATAGCTTTTGAACCGCATGGTAATGGTATGGGTGAGTTATCGTAGGTAATAATCGAGACGAAGGGGAATACATTAAAACAATTGCATAGGGTCTGAGGTGGGAAAGCGATATTAGATGGTGGGAAGGCTGCGGCAGAGAGCAAGTTTGCTGATAGAAAAAGCAAGGAATCGTAAAGGAGTTGGAGGCGAGAAAGCGAGATATAGGGGCAACGACACAATCACGAGTCTGAGACGACCCCAAAGCCCCTGACACATGTTTCCATGTCCATGGCCAGGCGTCTATGATCTGCTACTCGGGTTATGCGCAGCGTAGAGGCGGGATCATATGACCTGTCACTTTTGCTAAGCAGCCGCCATACCCAATTCCGGCGATTTGAGGTGACACGAATAGAAGGCAACGACAAATAGAGCACGCACGAGTGCATTTGACTGGCTTAATTCCGCTCGACGAAATAAATCTCAGCCACACTGAAACCGCATCCCGGGTCAACAAATTACTGCGTCCACAAGACGTTGCAGGGTTGGGCCGTATGCGTCCAACTCTCCCTGCCTTCGCGCTGCCATGCCATCAGATGATGCCCAAAAAGGCAGTTCTACATGTTCAACTTTGCAGACAGCATCAAACACCGTGATTTCAGGGCGGATCCGAATGCCCTTGCGATAAAGGCTTAGGCTGACAAGCATTGTGGCATAATGGCCCCGGTAAATCCTCCGTAAATCCTCCTGACTCGCCCCCATAGCATGCACCTCCAGATTGAATAACAGGTCCTGGTGCTCGAACTGCGAGTCAAGCCATCCACCAATCAAAGCAGGGTCTGAATCGGCAAGCAGCAGCGCAAGTTCAGTTGCAGCAGTGACGTATGAGTGGCCGAGTAGAGAGAAGGTTCGGTTGAATTCCGAGTAGTAGAAGCCGCGTAATGTTTTTGCTGGGTGCGGCCAACGACCACCTTCTTCAAACACCCGAAACGAATTGCTCGCTCCAAGGTTGCAGATGAGCGTTGCGGGTTCGAGGCCCTTATTTCGCGCAAGAATGCCATACGCCAAGCAAACAGCATTCCCATTGAGTCCTGATTTCAGCGACGGTGATGCGTTGAGCAGATTCAAAGGGACAGAGATGATGCCGCGGCTACAGCGCCTTTGGAATCCGAGATGCTCGCCCCAAAGAAGGGAAACAGACTGGTTGTTAACAATAGGTTGAAACACCCCTGACTTTTCTTGAGAACGAGGGGTCCATGAACTGCTTCCCTCCCGATCAAGCGAGGCTCTAGTTCGAAGCAGATCAGTTGGATCCTCGACTATGCTATTGCGCTTGCCCAAGATCGAGCCAGCGAATCTTTCGACAGGATGCTGCTGAATGTTGCCAGCCGACGCGAGAAGAGCGGCCCAGTCCTCCGGATTGCCAAGGTAGCTCACCATAGCCGGTGATATTCCTGTCCTACTTGGACCAGTCCAGGCTTTCCACCGAAGCCGTAAATAGTGACGGGTCTCGAATACACGCAAGGCGAGGTCGATGCACGTGATTAAAGCGCCGATTGATAGTCCAGCCAGCACATTGGAGAGAGTAACCTGGTCACTCGAGTCAAGAAGAATAGCCAAACGCAAGTCATACAGTGCAAAGGCAATAGAAGTCGAGGCACAGAGAATCCACGACGCTAGGACGTAAGGCTGCCACAACGACATACGAAGGCGAAGGGTCCACCATTGCTGTCTCTCGGCATAATTTGCGATCCTCCAAGCGGAGAGCACACCAAGCGAAAAGACAACTGTAAAGCTGGAGAATAGATTGAGGGACGACATAGAATACGGAGTGCAGACGTTGAATTCCGATCAAGTTTCAGCTCTCAATAGAGCGAGGTTAATATTGAAGGCATGGATAGATGGATACTCATCGATATCGCTTATTCGTGGATGGCGTACGCCCCTCGTCGAGCGGAGTGTTCAAGGGCCTCCGCTCGCCAAATTACTCCCCTGCGCAACCATCCATGAATAAGCGACGTTATAAGCGGCAACAGATCCATGATGGAAAACTTTCCCCATTTCCTGCCGAGGCGTTTCCTCGCAACTTTGCCGCTGCGACATCAACAGAAACTTTGTCGTGACCTTTGTTCTGGAGCTGAAGGACCTTATAGCCAATGTAAGCGTTGATGGGGAGCTCGAGGTTATGTTCACCAAGCTTAAGAAAACTCTTGGTAGATGTGCCAGCACCCGTCGTATTTATCTCCATTTCCGGCAAGGGTCGACTTGAGACAAGCCATTTGACTTTGGAGGGTGTCTTATTTGTAGACAACACCGAGTTCAGAAAGCCAATTAGCGATGGCCTAGTTGCTTCGTCGCATTCGTCGAGAGCGTCGATAATCAGGAAGACTCGATCTAGTTCTTCGTCCTCCAGCATCCTCTTGAGGATGTTAGACAAGGCCTCGAAGGCGAAAATATCGTTGAAGAGCTTCTGTCCAGATGGATTATATGCCTCTAGTACATGCGTGATTAGGTACGGCTGCTGCAGAAGCAGCAACCACACCAGACCTCTAAGAGCCGCTGCCCCATTGTTCAGCTCGTCAGTCGTCCCTTGGCAAAAGAAGTATGAAAGGTCCGGAGCCTCTAGACTAGAGAGACGCTGGTTCGTGAGTTCTTGTATAATACCAATCAATAGCATCGTCTTTCCCGTCCCCGCCTGTCCGTTGATCCAGAGCAGGCTAGGCGCCTTCGGGTTTTCCCAGTCAACGAAGCTTTTGTATTCATCGGTAGCGAGAACCCATTTGTATGAATCGTCGATGAGGGCGTCCTTCCGGCCCTTAAGAGCTTGAATTTCATCACGCGGATCAATCCCGCGCAAGCCCCTTAGACACTCCCTCTCTTCCTTCTCCCGCTCGATTTCTCTTTGGAGTTCAGCCTGATCTTTTGCAGTTATGAGCATGTTCTCAAGCAGAACCTTTATGTGCTCCGTGTTGTACTGCATGGAGTCCTTTCGAAGGGTGTCTTCCGCAACTGTCACGGCTTTTAAATCGCCGCTCCAATCGTCAAGGTCCACGAAACCACGAATGAAGACCGAGAACTGGTGTCTATAGTAGTAGCAGACGCTCTTGATTTGGTAGAAGAGCAGCGCCTCGTAGAGATCGAGAATTCGCTTCTTGAGCTCCATGCAGACTTTTTCGAGTGGCTTGTCCTTGTTGATGTTGTCCCGCCTCAAGAGCTTATCTGTGAGGCTGGAATACCAGTCCATTCTGGAAACGACTTGCTTTACTCCAGTGTAAAGGACCTTGCCTGCTTTTGCCGGCTTGGCGAGAATCTGAAAACACCGACGGGTATTAATAGGAGCTCTTGACAGATATAGAAGTCTTCAGTTGACTTACATCCAGGCTTGAGGAAACCACAGCCCAAGGCAGCGCAGCTTGTGGGACATTCTTCAATCCAGCATCAAGCACGGCTTTGAATGGTGTTACGAAATCGAAAATTTTCCCATACACCTCGGTGGCATTCTTAGCCTTTTCGATCTTTTCTAAGCCCTTCTCGACGATCTGTTTCATCTGCTTCTCTCTTGAAGATGGATCTTGAGCAATGGCGTTTTCTCCGTTGCGGTCACTGGGAGAAGCTGTGTCCAAAGTGGTCTCCTTCAGAAAGACCCTGAACAGGATTTTCTCATATGCTTCCACGAATTTAGCCTTCTCCTTATTCTCCTTGAGACTCTTGTAGGCTTAGTCCCAAAGAGTGTTGTGAGTAAAAGTTGGTGGAATAGTATCGACGGGAGGCTCCTCATTGGTTTCGGCAGGTTCATTCTGTTCTCCGCCAGAAATCCGAACGGTCTCTTCGGCTTGTCCGAGCCCACTCGCACCGGCCGAATACAGTGCAGTGCCTTCAACTCTCCTTTCAGTCAAACTCCGATCACTCCGATCGATCTGTGCACTGACGCGAGCGGACAGCTCAGCATCTTCATCTCCTCTATCGGCGACAGCTGTGCTGGCAAAAGTGGATGTCTGGTTGTGATCGGTGTCCTCGGCCCCCACGCTACGGCCGCGGCTGCTTCTTTTCCTCTCAACTCTTTCCTTGCCTTTCAACTTCGCGAGAAACTTCGCTAGATGGCGAGACTCCATTAACGGCTCTATTGCGTCGTTATCAGAGGCAGTGTAGCGAGAGTGGTGCTTAATCTTCAGTTGTTGAAGGATGGCTACCGAAAACCCCTCACCAAAGCAGTTGTTGTTCTCGACCCGCGATCCTTAAATTCTTGGTTACTCTAAAGCGAAGAACAAGGCTCTTAAATACTTCAAAAAC